>JABRWK010000984.1:0-12736 GCA_013372445.1 Hypothenemus hampei | reverse complement strand
ATAAAACAATACAACATGGAACAAGCAAACCCATCGAAAACACCCGAAGACGCACATACTAATTTATTCAAGGAAAATGATGTTCTAATTTTAGAAAAAGGTATACCATTCAGACAAATAATAGGCTCATTGATGTTCTTAGCAGTAACCACGCGTCCAGACATTGCACATGCCGTGGGAGTTTTAAGTCGATTTCTAGATAAGTATACCTACCAACACTGGAATGCCGCAAAAAGGATCATCAGATACCTCATCGGCACCGTAAATCATGGAATATTTTATAAATCAATTTCAAATGTAAATCTAATTGGTTATTCTGACGCAGACTATGGTAATGACATGATTACAAGAAGATCAACTACAGGATATTTGTGTGAAATCAATGAGTCGCCAGTTTCATGGTGTAGCAAAAGACAACCTGTAGTCTCACTCTCAACTATGGAATCTGAGTACATGGCTGCGACCCAACTCACAAAACAGATTATTTGGTTAAGAAGGTTGATCAACGAAATAGACGAAGAAATCATAGATCCCACTAAAATTTATATTGATAACCAAAGTACTATAAAATTTATACGAAATCCTGAATTCCATGCACGGACCAAACACATTGATATACAGTTTCATTTTATCAAAGAGAAGTTTCAAGAAGGAGAGATACTACCACTGTATATACCAGGTGAGGTTCAGCATGCGGATATTTTGACAAAACCATTGCCAGGAGGAAGATTTGAAATGTTGAAAGGAAAGTTTATGACTGAATTAACATAATGTGAGATTTAAGGTGGGAGTGTTAAGTTTTAAATCTATTCATCTGTCTAATGTTTAATATTGATTTCTTTCATATTTGTTAGATGGCGTATATATGATATATGATATATGACAGCGGCGCTGTCAATGATATGAGCGCGTTTTTCTTAAGATAGTTTGGTTAGTTTTAGGTTAATGGTGGTTGTTCGCCGGTTTTTGTTCTAGAACAAATCATCCTTTTTTGAATGTTTAATAAATCTTAATTATTATCCCTGTATTTATTCATTGGACCTCAATAAAACTTCGATGAAGACAATATGACACTATTTATACGTCCGGTATAGCATGTTGATTTTATTTTTTGGGTATCTTCTTGCTACAGAAAATTCACCCAAAACAGAGCTACATTACCACAAAATCATTCAAATCCAACCAATGGTTAGGAAGATATTCAATGTCAAAGTTTAATGATTTTCAAGTGATGGATTAATTTTTGCGCTGCAATTTGTAGCGCTGTTTTGTAGCCTTCTAGGTTCAACACTATACATTTGTTTTTGAAGCTTAGAAATGACGTTTGAAGCGAATAGAAATCCCAAGTGGAGCAATATTTTCGAGGCTTTGCGCTGACAGCACTGACTTAATTACACAAGTTTACAAATTTTGGTGCACTTTTGGAACTGAGCAGACGAAAGCAATTCTTAACGTTATTTTATGTGCCGAATCCGATGCCGCAATCCGTTTGTTGAGATTGGTTCTAGTTTTCGAGATATTTAAATTTCCATAGTTAAAATTTTTTTTTTAACCGATTTCAACAGCTTATATTTCTGTAACACAATTCTTTTAATAACTTTTGATAACTGTATTGTACAGTTATATGCAAAAAAAAGCGTACACCGTTTAGAGAGAGAAGTTTGACAATCCTATTTGGGTAAAACCGGCTTATTTAGCAGCAGATGTCRTAGGTTATCAGAAATGACAAAGCATTGTCATTGGCAGCTTTCATAGCCGGTTTTACCCAAATATGCTTGCCAAACTTCTCTCTCTAATCGGTGTACGCTTTTTTTTTGCATATAACTGTATAATGCCATTCTTTACCTTCAAAATGCACTGTCGCTTTTTGTTATATGTTTTTTTTTCGCTGAAATATTCAAGTTTGAAGTTGCACCGTCAAAATCTGCCTTTCATAAGCATATTATATACCTTTACCACAGAATAATAACATACAGAAGCAACACTCTCGGTTCCCGCCGGCAGCCATCTTTTTGGTAATGGACATCTGTCAAAATTACGCGCTTATTACAAGGCGAATTATTGGTTAGTCTTATGGTGATTAGCGATTTTTATTGCTATTTTCTCAATAATTACTGAGTTTAAAAACTTTTTTGTATAATCAATCAAATTGTTTAAAGACTTATTTTTGTATTCTTAGTGTATAATCACAGTGTTTAAAGACTTATTTTGGTGTTTTTAGTGTATATACAGAGTAAATAAATAAGAATTAAAGATGAGTGGTATTGGTTACACTTCATGTTTTATTTAAGGCTGCGTATCAAAGTCTCTAACAAAGGATCGGAAATTTTTTCGTATTCGAAAAGACCCTGAAATGTATGTAAAATAAGAAGTGCAATTATTTTCTTGGAAATAAAAAAATAAAATGAAAAGACTATATAATATGTATTATTTCATTATTATTATTATTAGTGAAAATAAAGATCCAAGTTCGAATTCTTAGCATATTTTTCTCTTGCTTTAAAAAAAATTTTACACCTACGGCCATTAGAATATTTTTATTAATGCATATCATTAAATATACCCTTCAATTAATTATACTCTGTATATATAATAAATATGTCTTTTATATCTTTTTTTTGCCCCTACAATAATTATTATTTCCCTGCTTATTATACAAACATAAACAATGCAGTAAATAAAATATGTATTTAAATTTTAAAATTCCCGCGAAATACATTACCAAAAAGATGGCTGAAGGTCACGAAAATTGACCACATAAAGATCAAAGATTCCGCCGAGAGTGTCGCTTCTGTATGTTATTATTCTGTGCCTTTACCTTACCTGCCAAATTAGCATTTGGCATATTATGACAAGTGTGGCATATACAGAGTGTCTTGTGTTGCGATATAATAGTTATATTAAGAATTATTCTTCACGTTATTGGATGTGCCGAATCAGCAATCCATTTGTTCAGATTAGTTCTAGTTTTCAAGATAATTAATAAATACATTTTTGACAAGTAATAAATAATTTATTTAAAAAAAATAATTAAAAATGAAGTTTAGTTGTCAAAATATGCCAAATGTTGATTTGGCAGGTAAGGTAAAGGTGGAGCGAGCAAAATGCTGGTTTTGACGGTGCAACTTCAAACTTGAATATCTCAGCGAAAAAAAATCATATAACAAAAAGCGACAGTGCATTTTGAAGGTAAAGAATGGCATTATACAATATAGTTATCAAAAGCTATTAAAAGAATTGTGTTACTGAAATATAAGCAGTTGAAATTGAAAATTTTTTTAACTATTGAAATTTAAATATCTCGAAAACTAGAGCCAATCTCAACAAATGGATTGCGGCATCGGATTCGGCACATAAAATAACGTTAAGAATTGCTTTCGTCTACTCAGTTCCAAATGGACCAAAAGTTGTAAACTTGTGTTATCTTTTATAAAATATATATCTCAATTTTTTCGAAAAAAAATTCCCTTCATTTTTGAATAACGGCTATTTTTTTAAGTTGTCACATTTTCATAAAAAATACTTTTATCAAAAAATGCTGAAACACATAAATTATATAGTAAATTGATAATTATCAATAATTATAATTATTAGAATTATAATTCTCAAATCACTTTTTTTCTAATTATTTTTACGCATTATTTGGGAATGTTTTGTTTAAAAAAAAACTTTATTATTTATATGATCACGACTGTATACGAGTATACCGTATTTTGAGGTGAATCGCAACACTTTTCACTTTTTCTTTTTTTTTTACTTATTAAATTTTTTATTTACACTGTTCGTCAAAAGTTAAGGATACTGCTATATTTGTAATATACGATGGTTAATTTATTTATGTCACAGAATTTAATTTATACCTTATCACCTACACTTTTATCGTCCATTTTTTTCCATATTCTCAATTTAAACAACATTTCTTTGAATCCATAGATATTAAAAAATCTATATAAATAAAACACTAACTTGACTGACTGACAGACAACGTACAGGCTAAACCGATCGGGTTAAAAGCCTGAAATTTTGCACAGGAGTTCTCTATATAACGTAGATGAGCACTAAGAAAGGATATTTGAAAATTCGTGTCCTAAAGGTGTAAATACGGGGTGAGAGGTTGGCCAATATACACTGTGTCAATAAAGTTGTGTATAAATGCAAATAAAAATCGAGGGTTTTTTTTTTAGAAAACGATTGGACACGTAGATTTCGATTTTTCAATGCCGTTTTTTTGACGGTAAAATCATATATACAGGGTAGACAAAAAACTGGGTACACCTACTATGTTTTTTCAAATAGAAATACTTATTTTTTATAACATATTTGAATTCTACGCAAAATTATACGTATATTTCGTGTTACCTGTCCTATACTTAAACTCAACAATTATTGAGAAATTTACGATTGAAATTACATATTGATATCTATATGTCAAACATAAACTTATATATGTCGCATCCATTTAGCGAAATAGTACATTTCCCGAAGCGGACATGCAGTTCACGAAATGGTTAGGTTTGGTTAGGATCCAGTTCCCGAAATGGTCAATCCGTTTCGCGAACTGTATATCCACTTCGCAAAATGGACGTATTTCACAATCTCCTCATGATTACATAAACACACGTAGTTTCCGTTTTTCTCCTGATTGTAGCCACAAGATTTAAAGAAAACTTTGCCTAATATATTACTTAGCGCCCTACATTACCGACCCTGTTCTTCCCGCGATTCTCTGAACCGCCATTATATCACTTCGTTTTCTTGTGTAACAGTGGCCACAGGTTATTATATTCAACTCTTCAAAAATGGGAAAGAATAAAAAGTTAGATAAAAAACGTATAGCTCTTAAGCTGAGAAAACTAAAAAAGAAGATCAGGATGTTATCGGATTCCTCAAGTAGTAAGTAGTTATAAAATAATTGAAGTTATTTCAGAAATGGTGGACATGTTTCGAAACAACTTACATATGTAAATTGTTAAAATAGTACGGTCATATGATCGGTCAAATTGATAGGGCATATGCCCTACTCGTAGTACAATAAACAGTCATTCAGATGAATTGACTCTCTCACTGGAGCATCCCCATAAGAGAAAGCTAGTTCGAAACATGTAAACATTGGATATACGCACTTTGAGAAAGCTCTCCAGGCATAAAACCCTTTTTAAAGTTAAATATACATACTTATTATGTTATTTGTATATCAAGGTTCTGACGAATCGTCAAGCAGCAGGTCTAGCAGCGCTTCAGAAAGAAGTTCCTCACATTCAGTAAAGGAAAATAGGCCAACCGTGAATGTTGAAGGACAAAGTATGCAGGAACTAGATGAGGAGATAAAAGCTCTCTTGGGGACGGACCCGCAGATGTCTATCAAGGAGGGTCCTGAACTCCATATGGAGATTATCAATCGTTGGTCTTTAGTACTAAAGAACGGCCTTGATAAAGAAACAAGGAAAGCACTTTTGGATAAATATCCAATCATTAGAAATTGCCCCACTTTACAGTCTCCTCAATTAAATGCGGAAATCATTGCGGGGATCCCCGAAATGTGTCAAAAGCAAGATATGTTCATTTCCAAAATCCAAGATCAATTGAGTGCTGCCATAAGTGCTATAGGCATCCCGTTAAATAAAATGGTCACAGACGCAACTAAGGAAAACATAAGCTTGCCTTATCTATCCGACGTGGGCAATATGTTGACAGATCTGTTTCATTCCTTGTCAACCCACAGACGTTTCTTGGTGGGACAACACCTCAACCCCTCGGTTAAGAAAGTTTTGGAAGGAGCTCCGATTGAAGAAAGTCTTTTCGGAAAGGAGCTGTCCGAAAGATTAAAGAACAATGAGTTAATAAGAAGGACTAGTTTACAACTAGTAAAACCCAGTGGATCAAGGGCAAGCTCCCAAGGCACAAATGCATCAGTAGGTACCGGTTATTTAAACTCCAAGCGCCCCTTAAGCAAAAGCCGTTGGAAAACGCGGGGGGGGGGGGCAGAAGACCGAGTCCACGGAATCCTCCAAGCCAGAGCGCAAGAGTCACCATTACAAATATCGGAGTCGCAGGAGCCCCAAATAATCGGAAGTCACTCAAATCTAGAGGTAAAATTAGCTGGCAGGTTAAAACATTTTTACCAGTATGGTTGCATCTGTTTGGTAAATCTGTTGTAACAGACTGGATAAAAGGCTACAAATTGCAATTCACCAGTAAACCTTATCAGGAACATCCTCCTGTAGAAAGCTTATATGACCAACAAACGCTCGCATGTATCAAAAACCTTATGGACTTAGAGGTTGTTTCTAAAAGTTATAAATCTAGTAAGGACTTTTATTCACCTTTCTTTCTGAACAAGAAAAAAGATGGTTCTCATAGGTTTATCTTTAACTTAAAATATTTAAACAAATTCATTTACGCCCCCCATTTCAAGATGGAGGACTATAGAACGATAATCAAATTGATACATAGAAACTGTTACTTTACCACTTTTGATCTAAAGGACGCCTTTCATCTAGTACCAGTACACGAAAAATATAAAAGATACTTGAAATTCAAGTTCTTGAATGTTACCTATCATTTTAATTGCCTACCCATGGGCCTAAAATCTTCCCCTTATGTTTTTACGAAAATTATTCGATCAATAATTAAAGTTCTTCGATCACAGGGTATCTCATTAGTAGCATATTTAGATGATATTGTAATCACTGCTAACACCCCTGAAGAAAGCGCATTACATACAAATAAGGTCTTACAATTGTTTAAGGATTTAGGGTTTTTAATTAACTTTAGCAAGAGCAACCTCGTACCATCACAGGCCTGTAGATTTCTAGGCTTTATTTTTGATTCAAATACAATGACTCTTTCCCTCCCAATAGAAAAAAGAGAGTCAATCCGAAAGCTTTGTGTATATTTTAAAAATAAGAAATCTTGTAGGATTCGAGAGTTTGCAAAATTAATCGGAAAACTTATAGCGGCATGTCCAGCGTTGGATTATAGTTAGCTATACACAAAAGAGTTTGAAGCAATTAAGAACAAATTTTTGCAATTGAATAAGAGAGATTTTAAAAGTTCTATGGTAATACCAGCTTCTCTACATCCGGATTTTCATTGGTGGATCCAAAACGTCAGATGCGGTAACAGGAAGATTGTAAGAAACAATTACGTGTTGGAAATCTTTTCCGATGCATCTCTCTCTGGATGGGGGGCATTCTCTAATGGGGAACGAATTCATGGATTTTGGGGAGAGCAAGAGTCTCACTGCAATATTCACTACCTAGAACTTCTAGCGGCCTTTAATGGACTGAAGGCATTTGCCAAAACCTTAAACAACTGTGACATTTTGTTGCGTATTGATAATAAAGTCAGTATAGCGTATATTAATAAAATGGGTGGCACTAAATTTAAACATTTAAATGACATAACGAGGAAGATTTGGGAATGGTGTCAAGAAAGAAATATATTTATTTTCGCTTCATATATCAACACCAGGGAAAACTCTTGCTGATAAAGAATCCAGATCCTTGAACATTGAGACTGAATATGAATTAAATTTACATTATTTTGAAATAATAGTTAACAAATTAGGGCAGCCAACTATAGATCTGTTTGCAACAAGTTTAAACTCCAAATGCCCCAGATACGTCTCCTGGTTTAAGGATCCGGACTCCATAGCGGTAGACGCTTTTACTATCGATTGGAGCAAAGAATTTTTCTACGCTTTTCCTCCCTTTTCGATTCTTACTAATGTTATTAATAAAATTATAAGAGACAGGGCAACGGGAATATTAGTAGTCCCACTATGGACATCGCAGGCATGGTACTCCCTATTTACTAAAATATTAACTTCAAATTCAGTAAAGTTTCAACCTGCCCCATTCATGATTTTCTCACCTTTCAGGGAGAGTCACCCGCTATGGAAAAGCCTTTCCCTGGTAGCAGGGATTGTGTCAGGGAGGCGTTTTTAAGGAGAAATTTGCCTGAGGAAGCTATGGACTTTATGGTCGCATCTATATCAGACTCTACCCTGAAACAATACTCTACCTACCTAAAGTTGTGGTGGGATTTTTGCTCGGACGTCGGTCATGATGCTTTTATATACAACTTCTCTCTTATCATTAAGTTCCTTCATAACCAAGTAACATTGGGAAAATCCTTTATATCGATTAACTCATGTAGATCAGCGCTAGCATTAATATTAGACTTTCGAGAGGAAGATGCCAAAACGCTCAAAAGATTCTTGAAAGGGATTTACAATAAGCAACCAAGTCTCCCAAGATATGATTATCTCTGGGACCCCCACCCCGTGCTCTTGCATATAGGAGAACAATATCCTCTAGACTCGTTAAATTTTTGTAACCTCTCTCTGAAACTCGTTACCCTCTTAGCCCTTGCGTCGGGTCACAGAATGCAGACATTTACGAAAATAAAAATTCAGAATATAAAGTTTTCGGATGCCTACGTTGAGATAAAAATCCCGGATAAATTAAAGACATCCAAGTTCACTAAATACCAGACCTTGATTATCTTCCCCTTTTTTAAGCAGAAGCCCGAACTGTGCATTGCCCACACGTTACAATTCTATTTAAGGTATACTCAAAATATCCGTCCTATGGGAGAAGAACATTTAATTCTAACTTACAAAAAACCCCACAGAGCGGCAACAGCTCAGACTATAAGTAGGTGGGTGAAGCAAGTTTTAACAGAAAGTGGTATAGACACGTCTGTTTTTTCGGGGTATAGTACCAGACACGTTTCTACCTCATCTGCCTTTAGAGGCGGTTTGACAATCGAAACTATAAGAAAGTCAGCTGGCTGGTCCGAAAAATCAACTATATTTAACAGATTCTACAATAAACCTATAAAACCATCGGAAAATTTTACCCAAGCTATGCTTAAAGGGTGTAACATAGACGTAGAATAAAAAAAAAAAAAAAATGAGTTTGTTCGTTGTTTTATGTATGTTTCTTTATATTCTAATAGATTTTTATATCTTTCAACATCTACGTGTGTTTATGTAATCATGAGGAGGAGATTCTGAAATATAATTACCAAATTAATAGACTTACCTAAGGATTATTAATTTGAGTTATATGAACAATCTCCTCCGAAATGATTACATCCCACCCCTACCCATTCTATACCCTTTACTAAAAATCTATTTCAGCACAATAAAACAGAAGTGATATAATGGCGGTTCAGAGAATCGCGGGAAGAACAGGGTCGGTAATGTAGGGCGCTAAGTAATATATTAGGCAAAGTTTTCTTTAAATCTTGTGGCTACAATCAGGAGAAAAACGGAAACTACGTGTATTTATGTAATCATTTCGGAGGAGATTGTTCATATAACTCAAATTAATAATCCTTAGGTAAGTCTATTAATTTGGTAATTATATGCAATTTCAATCGTACATATCGGTGTTCCATATGTATACTATAAACAGTTGATTATGCCCTAAAATAAAATATTTTTCAAAAAAATGTAAAGACAAAAGTTTTATAGGATATAAATATCTATTAATCTAACCCAATGATATTATACCTATATTAGAGGGAAGGGACAAAAATTAATGGACAGTAGAGGACTGGTGGAAGGTGAAGGTGAGATGAGGGTGGGTGGGCAGCTCAAATTAGTGAAAAAAACAGGATAAAATTTAATAAAATCGGATAAAAATTAAAAAACCGTAAACATCAAATTTGAACTTTCAAAGAGTCGTACTAAAAAAATAGGAACCAATTAAGGACATTTGAAAGTTGAGGGCTTGCTTTTTTAACGTGGACAAATGAAATAAATGAAAAAAAAACCCGAAAAAATAGGACGAAACAAAAATCGAGTCGACACGGGTCTTAATATTAGGTTGTATCCTAAATACAGGATAATAAAATTGAATAATTTTGGGATAAGTGCAGTTTTGAAAATAGAGATAGTTATTGTTTTATTTTTTCGTAATAACTGAACTTACTTTCATTTTATTTAATTAAAATTCCGAAAATTTGGAAATTATGGAAATTTTGATTATTGAAGGGCAAAATGTCCTACAGAATGTTGTTCCTATTATAGGAGATGGAGCTTGCTTATTTCGAGCATTATCTTTTTTTATTAATGGAACGCAGGAAATGCATGATGAAGTACGTAGGCAAATTGTTATGTATGTTGTAGACTACTGGGTGGAATTTTCTATTATGTCATGTGACGAAAATGGAGATAACTATGCCACATCATCAGATTACAAAAACGATATGATGAAAACATCAACTTTCGGTAGTTTATGTGAATTGGAAGCTGCTGGGCGAATCTTTCCGTTTGTCTTCGAAGTTTATCGGAATGGTACGTTATATCTAAAGAGAGGAACTGAGGGTCAACCTGTTAAACGGCTTAGGTTTACAGCAAGTCTTTCAAGTGGGCATTTTGATGCCTATGTTTCACAAACAAATCCTATTTCGCAAATTTTGGACAATGGCATTACAAAACTTCTTACTGCTCAAAAAATAAAAAAGAGAAGAGTAGAAATACCAGCAACTCCGTTGACTGAGACTCAATCCCTGTCTTCATATTCGTTAGACAAAAGTTTAGAAGAGATTCCTCCAAGTCTAACACGAAAGTCCAATAAAAAACGAAGGACTCGATACACAAATAAAACACGAAAAATACAGAAAAAAAACTCTTATAAAAATAACCCTACTGCGCATCAGAATGCGGTAGCAAAATATCAAAAATCACATCCTGAAGTACACCGAAAAGCGGCAGCTAAGTATCAACTTATACATCCAGATATACATATAAAAGCCATGGCCAAGTACCAACACAATAAACAACAAGAGATAAACAGAAGAAGAGGAAACCGAAAGACTGGTTTTGCTACTAATTACGATGACAGCAAACCATTTCTTACAGTAGGATCAAGGTCTGACCGATGTGTTATGTGCTTTGCAAAAATGTTTCCTGGTGAAAAAGTAACAGGTGGATATTTTTCCATGTGTTGTGGCAACGGAAAAATCGATATGCCAGATTCGCGGATTGTTAGATCTATGCCCAACGAATTAGAACAACTTTTTGTCAGTAAATCCTCAGAGGGAAAAAACTTTCGCGAATTTATTCGCAACTATAACAGTGCATTTGCTTTTGCATCTATTGATGCAAAGGTGGACCACAGTTTTGCAGGAAAAAAAGGATCAATACCATACAAAGTCTCGGGAGATGGTACGATTCATGACTTCCCATTTAATGTCAATCGACAGACCTACATATGCCTGTCTTTATTACGTAGACCCTCAACAAGCACTCGAAGAGAGAATGGGAAAATATGAGAATGACAAATGTTTGATGACTGTCATGAAGAAGTTGGACACTATATTGCGCCGATTCAATGTGTATGCACAAGCTTACAAGATGGTTAAAGATGTTGTTGCACAAGTTGGAGAACCTGAAAGAGTCAAGCTTATGTTTTTCAAAGACCCGGAGAAGGACAAGAGAAGATACAACGGACCGTGTGCAAATGAGGTTACGATCGTTTTTACGGGAGAAAGTGGAAATTCTCCTCAAAATATTGACTTTACTGTTTTCCATCACCAGCATGGATTTATCAAATATTCTAACATGAGCCCCCATATTGATCCAATGGCTTTTCCACTGCTGTTTCCGCGAGGCGAACTTGGATGGGATCCAAATATGACTCATACAGGCCGAAGACAAACTGCATCTCACAACAGATTGACAATGCAGGAGTTCTACAAATATAGACTAATGGAGAGAGACGACCATGTATTCACTCCTCTTCATCATGGTTGCAAGTTATTTCAGCAATATTTGGTTCTTTCCTGTGTAAGATATGAGTCGAACAATCTCTTTTTTATTCGTCAAAATCAAAGCAAACTTAGAATCGAGAAGTATCAAGGACTTATGGATGCCCTTGCTCAAGACGCAGCTGACCACCAAAGATCGATTGGAAGAGTCTGTATATTGCCCTCGAATTTCAAAGGAGGTCCAAGGTATATGCAACAAAATTACCAGGATGCCATGGCAATCGTAAACCGGTACGGAAAACCTGATCTTTTCATCACCTTCACATGTAATTCAAATTGGCCTGAGATAATAAACGAACTGAAACCTGGACAAACTCCACAAGATCGACCCGACTTGGTCGCGAGAGTGTTTCACCTCAAACTCAAAATTCTTTTAGGCATGCTTAAAGACGGTTTCTTTGGGAGATATATTGCCCTAATTTATGTTGTTGAGTGGCAAAAACAGGGTCTTCCACATACCCACATCTTAATGATGCTGAAAAGCGATGACAAAATCAGAGGAAGAGAAATGATTGATGAAGTTGTCTGTGCTGAGATACCTGACGATATTGACGAACCAAATCTTTACAGAATTGGGACGCAGCATATGATTCATGGACCGCGTGGAGAATTTAACCGTAACTGTGTTTGTATGGAACATGGCAAATGTATGAAGGATTTTCCAAAGAAATTTAATCCTGAAACTCAGAAGAATGTGGACGGCTACCCTCTTTATAGACGTAGAGATGGTAATTCTTTCATGAAAAATAAAGTCAGAATTGACAATCGATGGGTAGTACCATATAATAAGACTCTGCTTAAAGAGTTTAATGCTCACATCAACGTTACATATGTTACATAATATGTATACAAGGGTCATGATTGCGCAAAAATGGAACTCACGTACAAAACCACTAATCATGATGAAATTACTCAATACATTGATGGTAGAATGGTAACGGCTCAAGAAGCA
>JABRWK010000983.1:0-12815 GCA_013372445.1 Hypothenemus hampei | reverse complement strand
ATAAGCTGTGCATATAGTCAGGAAAAAATGGCTCACAAAATAATAGCATTTGTTTTATATGTACTGCGAAATCTTATCATTACAATGAAACGCCCTGTATAAACAAAATATCGCAAACGGTTGCCTGTAATTTTAGTGCCCTGTGCTGTAAAAATCAGGAATGATAACAGATTAGGAAATTGATAAATTTGTTGTTGATTTTTCCCATCTGTTTCATTTGAGCTCCATCAAAAATGCTTGCTTGCACCGTCTTTCTGCTCAAGTCACAGGAAATTTTTTCCGTATATCAGTAAAATAGGGACTGTCTTTAACTAATGCTTTTACGTATTGTTTAATAAACGCTAATTTGATATGTTATTGAAGCAGAATTATTATTTCTTTGAATCCTAAAGGCAAGTGTGCAACATTTGGTCGCACAGTTTCCATTTCTCCCTATGAGGTTCAATTTTTTTACCCAATATTTACCTTTAGCCCTACTGTCCCAAAAATATTAGCTCCTACTTAGTTTTGTTGTCCTAACAAAGAATATATATGTATATTAATTATTAGTTAATCTTAATTTAACGTTGTTGAATGGGCAATGGCAAGCAGACCCAATGTTGATTATCCATAATTCAACCTCGTTTTAGAATTTATTTAAAAAGATCCACTTTTGTAAGACACTCTTTAACATCAGTACAGATATTATTACAGAATATTATTTTTTGTAAAAAACAATTGAAGCACCATATTAGTTCGAATATATAGCGCGATATTCCTTAACTCATCACTTCCCATTAAAAAATTGACTCTCGCTAAATTCGAGGCCTAAAGTCTATACAAATCCAAGAGGCACAGAATTAAAAAGAAAAACATAGCCAACACGTAAATGGATTGCCGTAAATGCAACTTGTGTTATTAATTATTTTAAATAAATGATTAAGTTATATTTTCTTTGAATTCTTTAATGAAAAAATGAATGGATCGTATTAAATTTGGATTTTTTTCTAAAAATTTTTATAAAAAATTTCAGCGTCGCGTTATACTCTGGCTAATACGGTAATTTGTAGGTAAAACGTCATTTTTTGCAATTGATGATAACAATTTTCTTTCTTTTAATCAAGACGTTAACAATTCTGAGGACTCTTTTATTAGGTCAAGGTCAATCAAATCAAATCAAATCATATCATTCAATTCATTTTTAATCACAAGTATCAATATTACTCATATCCATTGAAACTTTTTTCTGGTCCAAGTTTAGAAGATTACGAAAAATGGACAAATTGCCATATTAGTTGGATGTGGTACAAGTATTACTACTACTACAGGCTGAAGTCAAATCAGAATAAGTTACGTTTTTCTGTTAACACTTTGTGATTTGTCAAAACTAAAATAACAATCGTTTAATTTTTTTTTGTTCTTTCTATATTTTAGAAACTTCCAATCTAATGGCTTCTGTTGCCGTTTAACTATTGTCTGAAATGTTTACAAACATTTTTTTCAAAACATTTTCGAAGCCCATGATTTATTTTCATCCTTTATTATAATACTATTCCAAATTAGAAAAATAAGCATTTCTCACAAAATCGGTAAATGATTTTCTAAATTTTTATAATTTTTTTATATTAACTACATATATTTTAATTGCGTTCCTAAAGTCTTGAAGAATTTCGAAAATCAGTAATATATTTGATGGTAAAACGTTTATAAACATCAACACACAACAAATGAACAAAATTGATTTTTCCATATAGAAATTCCCTTTTTCATATCGTTAATGTATTTTATAAAATAGTTTATATTTATTTCTATCTATATTCAAAGAAAGAATGGCGTAGACATTCCAATGGGAATTTCAAAATTTATAACTTTATTATTATTAATCTTTTAATTGTCTTTTTTAGAGATTATAAAAAACACGTGGGAGATTAGTTATAAAGACCTATAATGTCGTTCGACAAGTGAAAAATCGTAAAATGCTATTTTCTATATGAAGAGTTCATAATAGAGGCCCAGTGAGCATATCGTTATTAATTTCAAGTTCAAAACGTGCTAAGTGAAAAGAGAACTGCACTCAGTAAAGTGAACTGTCTAGAGTGTCGTTACATCACTAAGAATTATTTATTATCAGAAATTTTAACAGATGTTATGGAGAATACTATTAAAAAACCACAAATTTGTGTCAGAATGAAAATGGCAGCTATTTACGGGATATTATCTTTTACATATATTGCGCCGCAAAATTATCGCTGATAGCTTGAAATTCATTAAACGTTGACAATTTATATTTTGCCAATCGATGGTTTGAATAGAATAATTTTTTTGTTAATTTGTAGCTTGTTATGGGTAAATTTCTTATAGTGAGGAGATATCCAAAAATTAAAATCAATATATTATACAGAATTTATAAATAGTGCCATGTTTTTTCATCAAAGTTTAACGTCTTCTGTGGGCAATACCAGCTGGATGAGACATATAAAAACTATTCAATGGATTAGTAGCCACGAGTCTCTTGAGTATTTTGTTTTTTTATTTGTTCATTTATCTTGAACCCTTACAGAGATATTTAATTTTCTAATTCTGATTAAAAAAAATGTAAATTGGGATTGCGAACGTAGCTAACAACAGAGGTAAACAAGCCTACATTTGCTTCCATGGGCTTCTATCAATATTTTATTTGAATTTTAAAACCAAATTTAATTTAAGTTAATTTTTTGAAATCTTCTCGTTACAAGAAATTCTGTAACAAGGCTACGATTGACAAAAAAAATCATTCTATTCAAGCCATTGATTGGGACAATATGAACTGTCAAAGTTTAATTATTTTGAAGCTGCGCAATAATTTTGCGGCGCAGTCCAAAAAGCTAACTCCAAAAAACAGTTGTTAATATTGAACAAGGAATTTAATAAAACGATTAACATTTCCAAATTCTTGGCTATTTTACAGACTTTACCAACTTTTGCACTACCCTGTATTTTGAAAAAAAAAATGTGTAAAGTTATGAAAACGTATTCTGCAAAACCTTTATAATTTTTTACTTTCAATTCATTTTAATAACATTTCATATTTTATGCTCATTTTCAAGCGAGATCCAAAAAAGATTTGGGTTCAAATACAAAACTTTAACTAAACTTACTTTAAAAAATTCTTTATCGAAACGTAGGCTTGCAAACCAATACTTTTAATAAATTCAATCGCCATTTTCTCTAAATTTGACTGAAAATAGATATGCTACGTTAAATAAGAAATAGGTAGAATTATAAGCAAAATACAATAAAAATCTGAAAAACGAAATTGTCTATTTGAAAAAATTGACTTTGAAGTCACATTTTTTTGAGCCACCCTGTATATATCGGTTAGACAAAACAAAAAAAAGAAAATACTTTAAATTTCTTTTTTTAGTTAAAAACAGTTTTTTTTAGCAAAGCTGTAATGCAGTTTTATTTATTGTTCAGATAAATTGGGTAAAATAAAATCTACAATATAATTAAATATAAATAAATAAATTTGATATCAATTAAGAAGATTAAAAAGAAGATAAAAAATTGTTGTTTAAAAAAAAATCCCGCATTAAGTCGAATTGGACTTAAAATTGATATTAACAATTGATAGGAGATTTTAAAGCACTTAAAATGTCCATTTTCTGTAAATACAGTTACTAAAAATATTATCTATTGTCTGACATATACAAGTTTCACGTAAAGTAACAGTTAATTTATAATATTTCATTGTTTATATACCTTTTGTATGGAAAAAAACTTATCCCAAACGACTTAGAGTTTTAATATTAAAAAAACATTTCAAATTATGTATACGTAATGTACATACATAATATACATATTTACGGTGTCCTTATCAGTTGTAGAAATAATATTTACATTTTATAAAAACTGACAATCGCTTTTTTCGTTGATTTTTTTTTTCAAACACTGAATGATGTTTTATTCGGGAATTTATAAAATAAATTTAATTCGGCCGCACCTGGATACCGTTCTCCTTTTTAAATGATGACAGGAACACTGACGCATTTCATGACAGATGACAGTTAAATATACAGACATCCTAGTGCGCACATGGCCAATTTATGTTAAACTCACAAATTTCATGAATCACCTGTCAAGAAAAATTTGCTTTGGAAATAAATTCAGCTACATTATTTAATTAAAAGAATGTCTTCCTTAAGAAAAAAAAACACACATCATATATAAATTATTAATTATAAATTTGGAAAACACCCTGTATATGTTTTTGTAGAGTTTTTTTTTCAAAAAATTGGTTTTCCACCCACTCTTGATTCATTTTTTTTTAATTTCCTTGTAGAAATTGATAAAAAAAAACAAAAGCGCAATGTCTTTTCGAGTAGATACCGAGAAAATTCAATTTTCTGACATTTTCCACATTTTTTTTACTGACAATAAATATTTGTCTCTGAACTCGTTACATCCAAGGATTTCCGTTTATTTTAAATATTAATAGGTTCGAGCTTCAACCTGAAACCAACCTTCTACTTGCAACAAATGAATGAACCATATATTTAGATTTTTTTCATTTTTTTAATAAACAAACGAAGTACGTTGACATTTAAATTGTCACGACGCCTTGGTTCCGTTTTTATCATAACCGACGTCGACCCTCCCCACCGCCTTCATTTTGCATTTACTATCACCTCGTGCTTTTTAAAAAATCCATCATGTCAGCCGCGATTTAAATTTAGCAGTAGAAGTAGTACTCACGAACGTATCGTACTGTCCGTTTGAAACGATTGTGACGCGTGTTCGTTCGTTTGTTCGTTCATTCGTTTCTCTGTGGAAAAAGAAAAGAAAATGTGCCTACTGAGTTTTTCAATTAAGAAAATGACGTTAAAAAACATTTGCAATAAATATAAAGAGACTTGAGTGTAAAAGGAGAGGGATTTTTTTCTTTGTTGATTTACAGTATTTTTGGATTATTATCGGGAGTTTTGTAACGGTAAGAGTACAGAAATGTCGTTAAGGTCAATCATCTTTTTTTTTTCTTTTCTTTAGATAATTTCACAACATTTTTATAACAAAATATACGTACACATATGTACGGTTATTCATTTGTTTTCGTATATCGACGTATTCTTCGTTTTTTTTCCGTTACTATATTGAAAGGTCATTGCCATAATAAATATAATAATTCGCTGAATAATGGCGATTTTTGGAACCCATTCTAGAATATCCTGTTACCACCATATACCATATAAATGTAGTTACGTGAAACATTGTTCATTTGTTTTTTCATTCACCGAAATTTCAATATGTTGCGATGACTAACATTACGTATGTACAAATAGAAAAAGCCGGAATTCTATTAATTATGGAGAAGAAATTTGCGTCATTTTAACTGTGATTCACAGTAATGCAAAAAAATGTAAGCGAATTAAAAGCAGAAAAGACCTATTGTATTTTCTTCAGCAGGAAAAATAAATCATCATTTTTGGAAAATTTGTTATTTTTTTGAAATTCGATAGTGCACAAGGCAGAAATTGATGTTTGGACATAAAACGTACACCTTTAGAAATATTGCTTGGGTAAATAAGATTTAAGCAAATATTTAAAAATGGTTTTCCGTAGAAAAAGTAAACGAAATATGCATAGAAACAGTGAAAAATATTTAATAATAAGAGGTATCTTAGTTAATTTTGCGTAATTGATTAGTTAAGACAAGAAACTAACAGGACCTTCCTAACATTATCCTCATCCACCCAGTTATACAGACATACATATTATGCATGTATATAGGTATACATACATATATGTATATCAATAAATAAATGTATGAGGAAGTGTTGCCAATTTTAAAATTAGTCTTAACGACCTAATGGGGGAAACATCTAGCGGTTCTTGACACAAATAATAATAAACTACTAAATTTCACGTGGGCTGTATTTTGTTTACATTTATTATTAAACCTAATTTGTGTTGTTACAGACAAGCAAAAAAGAAAAAAAGAAAAAGTCAACTGAAGTTCCTATCTAGTCGTGTAAAAACAAAAGAAAATCTGTGATTTGGAAACAAAAAAGCATTAGAAACGCTTACTAGAACTTACTGTTACTATTTATTAAACGATTACTGTGATTTTTATCTTGGCGAAGTAAAAGATAACATTTTTAAATATGGCGGATTGCAACAACAGAGAAATTATTGAGGAAAAACTATTGGACGGCTTAAAAATCGAGCAAGAACCGATACCGGCAAGATATCCTAGACAAAATCAACGTCAGCGCCTATTAGGTAGGTATTCAAAAAAAAACTATGAAAAAAACAATTTTGACAATTTGCTTACTAGGAAATCGATCGGCACCTACTCTAGTACTACCGGCCAATCAGATTTCCGCCCCTGCAAAATTGGAAAGACACAACAGCCTTTTCGGTTCACTAAATCGATTCCGAATGACAATCGGTCACGGTTCCAAGGATCTGCCCAATCATGTTTGGAACAGGTAATTCATCATTAGTTTAATTATTATCATACGCTTCTGAAGGAATTGTTTTAAACAGTTGCTGGTCTGCGGAGGTGGGGCAACCTTGTTGAAAGCAGACTTGACCTGAAAAAATTGACCGTCTTTTGTTTTATTTATTTTTTTTTTTGACGCATTTCAAGAGAAAATTTTAATAGTTTGAAGCACGCGCGAACTTATGCCAAAGAAAAATCGCCCAAAACTAATTAAAAATGATGTGAAATACTTATATTTATAGTTGTTTTCGATTTTTTTCCCCTATTTAACCGCACTTAAATTCATAAACATACCAACAGTATAGAGGTTCTTTTTCATGTTTTAATGGGTTTTTTAAGGGGAAATAATTCAATTTTTTTGTACTTTATTCTATATGAGCCGCTACTTTAACAGTTTTTCAAAAAAAAAAACATGTTCAAAACTGGTTTTACATGGTACCAAATAATATATTCTCATTTTTTTTTTCTAATTCTTGTCATGGTAACGGAACGTAATTAAACACGAACCATGGTCAAGGCAGTCTCAATTGTCGGTTAAAGTCGCAAAGTATTAAAAAAACACTCATTATATTCAATCAGTCTCTATTTGATTGTTTAATAAAACAATTTAAACAAAATCAAAACAATAACATCTATCGATAATTATCTTTTTTGTCTGTTTTTGTCTGTTAATTATCTGTTTGTCTATAGGTATTTGACTATGTCACTTTTTCAAATTTGTATTCCTAGCAGCCTAAAAAATCTCAAATAATTTCGTCATAACAAAAATGGAAAATGCGATTTAAAATAACAACATTGCAAAATCATGCTTTAATTACTCAGCCTGTCGTCTTCCCAATCATTTATTTACGTCACAGCATTTCCATGAAACCATCAATTTTTGCTTGTAATTGACCCAAGCTATCAACATACTCGAAAACGATTCACAATATTAAAAAATAAATATACCTACATATATTTGTATATGTAAAACTCTTACTACGAGTAATGTCATAAAACTTAATCACTATTCATTTATTTCCTAAATTAGTGGTGTCACTATAATTACAAAATGAATAAAAATAATAGTAGGGACGAATCAGAATTGTTCATTTCGACATCTAATCTAAGCAGTTAGCATTGTGAAAGGTGAAATAGCTGAGAAGTTTTTCTAAGTTTAAGTGTTCGCTGCTGAATCAGAACCTTTTCCACGACAATGTTCAGACACCATATAAGAAAAAAAGTGATTCAATTTGTAGTTGTTTAGTAGCATAAAGTGGGAAGTTTTCGATCATACGCCTTATACTCACGACTTGTTCCCCTGCAATCATCCAAAGATGGCGATTCATTTCGGGTGCTTCCAATTTAGGGTTAAATGCAGTTTCAACACATGTTCCTATTTAACAATAAAATTTTGTGCTTCGCAAAATTAAATTAACCGTATCGTAATAATAATAATAATTCTCATGAAAATCGGATATATCTAATTATTCGCATCTAGTTACCTTGACTATAAAAAGAGTCGTAAACAAAAAAGCGTCACCGTTGTTGTATCAAAAATGATTCTTTTCTTTTTAAGGGGGTGTATGTTGGGTTGTCTACTTTAATTGGTCAATTATGTTACATGAATTTAATTATTAATTATGTACTTGAAGACAGTGGCGTGGAAAATGTTGGACGCGACAAGCACGGCTATTGAAATTGTTTTAAAATAGCTTAGGGAACTTTGGCCAATATTTTTAAATTTTCTAAGAGACAGATTTTTAGTCGCGACGCCATCACGACACATTCCAAGTAGATCTTTTTTTTTTTTGGTTCGACTAGTATTACTAAAACATTTATCCAGTTCGTACAGTACTTTTTCGCATGTAATTTCGCGAAATTGCTGTTATTAAATTTCTAAATTGTGTTACTTTTTTATTAAATTAAGTAACGTTGAAGAGAAAGTTGACGTGCAATAATAGGCAATTTTGCACAAACCGTGAAGATGAATTACTTTTGAGTACATACATATTTGGGTCAGGAAATAGTGATTTTAGTAGACTCGAACTAATATAGCAACAAAATAGATGACATGTTGACCGTTGAGTCGGTAAATGCTGGCTTAAAAAAGGTGCATCTCACAAGTGTCCCTTTTGGCAAGCAAAGCGACCACTTCAGGAGAAGAAGCCTGGTCTCATACATGGACAAGGTATAATGAATATTTGACATCGAATAAACTGGATTTAGTTTACATTGGCCTGATTATCTTATAATATTACGCTATTAATATAGGTTTCTGCGCGGTAAAATCAATAAATCATTGTTTGTTTATAGGCGTCCGATTGTCGATGAATTGAGGATGTTTATTATGGAAACTAATCGATAATTTATTTATATGAAAGTCTATAAAATAATGCTGCTATTATGTTTAATTATTAGCTTTTTTGCGGTTTTCCATTAAATTATTTATATATTTTCCAGATACAGACAGAGTCGATTTAATGCCAGACGTATACGTAAACGAGTCGTGTTTAAACATGGTGATTGCAACGTTGTCCAGGGCAATGTTGCCAAAAGAAGACGAAAGTATTTACAAGTAAGTGTTTACGTATAAAATGATGAATGAAACATTTCGAGGTTAATTAATTTTCAGGACATTTTCACTACTTTAGTGGATGCCCAATGGAGATGGACCCTATTAGTATTCGCTATGAATTTCTTACTTTCTTGGTTGCTATTTGCAATTATATGGTGGCTGATCGTTTTCACTCATGGTGATTTAAATCAAGATAAAGAACCTGTGGTAAAACGCATTGCACCGAGATCGTAAAAATTTGTTATTAAAATTGAAATTTCCAGAATGGCACACAGACATCATTACCATGTCTGAGTGGGGTAAAGAGTTTCACCACTGCGTTCCTTTTCAGTGTGGAAACTCAACACACAATCGGATTTGGAACTCGAGCTACAACTGAGGAATGTCCAGAAGCTATTTTTATTTTATGTCTTCAAGCTATTGCAGGTAAACAACCTGTTGCATTTTCAACAGTACATGCTAATCAATGGAGATTATATTGATTATCTTATTTAAATTCACGTGATTAAGTGACAAAAAGTGATTTTACGTATTATGGTAATTTCAGGAGTGATGATTCAAGCTTTTATGGTGGGAGTAGTATTTGCCAAGTTATCTCGCCCAAAGAAACGTACTCAAACCCTTTTATTTTCAAGAAATGCTGTGATTAGTCATAGAGATGGAATACCTTGTTTAATGTTTCGGTAAATGACGAAATCTTACATTTTCTCCATGCTCTCCTGTAACTTTTAGCATAATTCTAGGGTGGGCGATATGAGAAAAAGTCATATTATCGAGGCCCACGTACGCGCACAACTGATCAAACACAAAGTCACCAAGGAAGGTGAACATTTGCCATTCTTCCAAACGGAATTGAAGGTGAGTCATAAACATAGTGGTTTAGTTTCTAGCAATAGTGAAGATAAGCTTTTTCAGGTGGGCGGAGATGGGGAAGAAGACAAAATATTTTTTATTTGGCCAACAACAATTGTTCATAAAATTGATAGCAAATCACCATTATACAATATGTCAGCCACAGATCTATTAAGAGAACGTTTTGAAATTGTTGTAATATTAGGTGAAGCATGTTATTTTTGGATCTTATCGATCATTTTTTTATTCAAATTCTAAATGCAGAGGGTGTAATTGAGTCAACTGGTATGACAACTCAAGCCCGATCCAGTTATTTACCATCGGAAATTTTATGGGGACACCGATTTGAATCCTTGATCACCTTTAAAAAAGATTCTGGGGAATATGAGGTTGATTATGCTCTGTTTAACAACACTATTGCAGTTGACACTCCTCTTTGCAGTGCCAGACAACTGGATGAGCATAGAGCTATGTTTGGAGTGGATGGTTCAGGTAAGAAATAAGATATTGTTTGTTTGATTAAATAAAAGTGGAAAATTTACAGATAACATTAGGTCCAGTCTATTTCCATCTCTTCGCACCCAATCAAGTGACAGTCTATCGAGTTTTGATTCAATGTTTATCGATGACGGTCATATTGAAATGAAAATTCCTCATCGTGTGGAAAGTCACTATGATCTGAAAAACTTGCCAGGAAAACAGGAATTTTCCCGAATCGAAAGCCATCCCAATATGAAATTTCAAGGCAAAAACGGACTGAAAAAGGACTGTTGTGTTATAAATATGGATGGCAAAAGTGACAGTGGTCATTTTAGTCGCATCGACAGTCATTTAGATATCAAAACTATGCCAAATATACATGAAGATGAAGCAGAAAGTTGTCATAGCAGTTGTTTAGAAATGAAAGTACCGAAAATTAATGTTATCATGTCGGAACCTGGAGAGAATGTTAGTTTACTGAATGGAGACGTGAATATGAATCAATCTATTCAAGTTGTTTAAGTTAAAATTGGAGTTAACTGATCTAGAATGTCCATTATATGTATAAGCTTTGTGACCAATGTTGCTGTATTATCAATTGTTGTCTCTTATGTCAAACTAAAACGTCCCTATATCATTTACTGCAGTATTTTTAAGTCGACTGTAAAGAGTTAATCTGGCAACCTTGGTTCTAATAGTAATATTCAGTTATTTATTTCAGTTAAAGTAGTGGAAAAATTAATGATTTTGATAAATTCAAAGAGGAAATGTGCAGTGCTGCCACATTGAATTTAATGATTTCCTTATTCATCTTGTATTTGTTATATTTAAATTCTGAGACGTTGCCACACTTCCAATTTTATACAGAAATTCCACTATTATTTGTTTTTTTAATTTAATATCAATTATTAGTAATTTTCTAATGGCGATCACATTTAGATGATCTCTGAATGTTTGGAAGGAGCTATTTTTTACCATTTTTTTAAAGGGCGGCACCAATGAAATTTGTTTTCCATTTTATATTTATAACATGTAAAGTTTAGTTGTTATTTTCCTACAGTATGACCAACAGGATGTTGGCAAGACCGTCATTTTTCGTACCTAATGATAGTAATTGTGTTTTAGATAGGCAAATAAACTTTGTGAGACAATTGTAAGAACAACAATGTAGTATTTATTAAATAAATTAATTGTTATTATTGACAATTATTTTCTTCAATTGAGTAATGCTCGGACGGCTAAATGTTTAATATCCCTGGTCGGAATACATATCTTTCCCGCTTTATTGATGTAAGTGGAAGTTGTGTTATCTTTGAAATTCGGCGGGCCCGTCGAAGAAACCTTAAACTCATATGTATAGGTAAATGTGACACATATGTTTCCATCATGGATCGATTCTTCTGTCTCTGGAAAATATATGCAAAATTTCAATCAACTAAGCAGTGTAATTTTTAAAACCAAAATTATCAAATTACTTACCAGAAAGAGACATTGTCAGTATGACAATAACTAAAAACAACTGAAAATATTTCATTATCATGGGTATTGATTGTTCCGGCAAAACTTTCAGTATTGTTTTTTAGAGTTAAAAATCATCTATTTTATAGTAAAATTTAAAGGATATTGGATAATGATAAGGAAATTAAGAAGATTCGTTTTTTCGTTTCTATGAATCATCCGTTCCGGTCTATTCATCAATAAAATCATAATTAATCTACTTACCATAAAACAAAAAACAATGATACCAGAAAAAATTAGGGAAAAATGTGGTGATTTTTGTGGAATGATGGAATGAATGGAATGTGGTATTATGTTGGAATGAACAGTATTAATAAAAACTCTCTTTTTCTGTTCCAAAAGATTTAATTATACAGGGTGTTTGGTTCACCGATGCATATATGAAAGAGGGTGATAGAGGGAGTCATTTCGAATATATTTAACCCAACTTATCTATATACCAAGTGTTGTACTTTTTCAGTTATCAGCATTTTAATATTTAATTTTCCTATTAAGTTAATGATAACGCGTTTGAAGTTTTTTGCATTTTTCTTTGCTTTAGAATACTTTAACTACAGATCTTGTATCATTTCTATAAATAATACAGTATGATAATGATTCGAGAGAAATTTAAAAAATATTGGAGTATTTATTGTTACAAAATGGATCACCCAATTTAAAGTTGAGAATTTTATACATTCGGCTGGGTTTAAATACGCCTATGGTTAATATGCTATTATCCTGTACAGGGTGACCAATTCGTTACTGCAAATACTGAAATGAGTGATAGATCTCGTCATTTTAAGCAAAAAAAATCATATGAACATGGGTCCGGAAATGCTTCGTTACCGAGATACAGGGTATTAAAATTTAAGAAAAAGAACAGTTTTTATTTTTTAATTTCCACACGGCTTAAGATTTTTTAACGAAATTTGGTACCATTTTCAACCATTTATCAATATACAGAGT
>JABRWK010000982.1:0-12846 GCA_013372445.1 Hypothenemus hampei | reverse complement strand
CGTTGATGTTTTACAGAATGCAATAAGACATAATATAACATAGTATAATTCTATTATTTTCCACTTTAAGGCATAAGTCCATAGGAAACTTTTTGATTAGAAGACAATTTCTCTTTGATATCCGTAGAAATAAAGTACCTATATGTTCCATTTAAAAATAATACATTTTTAAGAATTATTCAGGAATGCAGCTTTGAATATTACAAAATACTGGTAGTTCCCTAATTTAACTGAACTCGTATTTTCAATAATAAAAAAGTTACCAATAGTGTCGACTTCATTTTGAACAGACTGTATACTGTGAGTAGGCACTATTTGCACTTTATATATTTATTGCTTTTATTTTGTTACAATTTTTTAAATAAAATTAGTTTGAAAAAAAATTAAAATAAACGTTAAGTTTATTTGATTTGTTCCACATCTTGTTAATAATTTTTAACTAAAAAAAATTGCTATAGTATATAATTTGCACAGTCATTATCTCTACTATAAACTTCCGTAAGAAACGCATCGAATTATTAGTCACCGGTACATGGTGTATTTTTTCGTAAAACCTATAGCGAGACTTCAACTTTCAATGTCTACAGAACATGCTATATGTTTTACTGTTTTTATTAAATCTGTCAGAACCATCACTATTCAGACCTGCAGTGTTACAATTCCTGTAGAAGGAATTCGTTATCAACAAAACCTGAATTGAAAGTTGAATTTTTAATAATGAATTTTCATGCTTTGATCCTGTCTTATATTATTTTCAACTACAATGTTTCAGTTGCTTGTTCGTATACATGAGAACAATGCACCCTGGAAAAATATACCTGGGCTTATTTATGCTTTGTTAACGTGCTTTAACCTCTCAAATACCATTTGTGTATTAGGAACCCATGTAACTTTTAAAACAATAACCCTTCCGCATTGTCTAGAAGACTTTTAAAGGCCGGTGCAATTTTATTTCAGAAATCTATCTATTGTTATTGGGTCTGGTGGCTTTTCGAGAATGAAATTTTGAACGTCCATACTAAGAGCACTCAATAATTGATTGAAATTTAAGGGCATACTTACGACCGAAAGGGCAATCAATTTTGAAAGTTGAATATGTTGCAAAAGTGTCTTCAAATAGAAGATAGTTAGAAACTTAGATAATGTAATCATGTAGATAATCATGTTTTTAATGAAGTCGTTAATGAAAAAATAAATTTCCATCCGAAATTTGGCTTTAAAATTAAAGAAAACGTACGCAAACGCCTGATTGAAAATTTTATGATATTAAAAGATTTTCTTTGTTCTTTAAAAAACGGCGTTGAAAAGACATCAATGCATTGCCGTTCCTTTTCCTTCCGAGGCCAAGAAATGTATAGGTAATTTTTCATGTTAAAATCTAGACAAATGAATGGTGTAAAACAGTTGGAAACAAATACCATAGTAGAGGAGCTTTCATGACACTCTAGAGCTTCAATGATTAATGTAAGTTCTGCGTAATGTGACACGAGCCTTAATATTAATATGTCTGAAAAGGAAATTGTTTTCTTGAATCGCAAAATGTATACAGGGTTTACATAAAATAATGAATTTATCTTAACGTTAATAGCATATGTATGTAAAAATATGAAAGAAAGTAACTAACGGAAAACTATCTAATCACCACCAAGTGTCAACTTCGGAGGACAACACAACTCGATTACAACTTATCTAAGTTATGTGTGAACTTTAGGTACTTTAGGGATATTGTTTGAAAATATATAGATTTTTAGAGACTAAGTTTAGATTAGAATAGCACCATAAAGGGTCAGAATTCTTGAAATTGTAGACTGTTTTTCTAAAGATTTCAATTTGAATATCTCGCGAACCACTTGACCTATTTTAATATTTCAAATGGCATTTTTTATTACTAATTCCATAGACTGATAGAATTTTTGTTCGTTAATAGTTAAATCCATATTTTATCATTTACAAAAACTAATTATTTAAGAATGTTTAGTTAACAGCTTCTCCGTCTTTGAAAATTTTGAAAGAATTCTCATACATAGAGCAGATTATAGCCAACCAAATGTTGTTCCATAAACTTTAGGATGACTAAGATCAAAAAAAGTATAACAAATATAATACCAGGATGCATGTCATTACGCTTCACCGGTACTTCATGTTTTCACCTTTATTGACTTTGATATAGGTACTAGGAAAATAGCTGACATTGGATTTTCTTGGATTATCGCATATTTATTAAGTATGGGTACATATTCAATATTATATAATGATTTTTTTACTGAAACTCTACAATACAGGGTCGCACTTTAATTTTTAAATCGAAATCGAAACGTTTTAGTTCTAAATCATTGTTTGCTTCAACGTGAAGTTTTAAAATAGGTGGAATATGGAGGATTTTAATGAAATTTCGTCCACTTATAGTGCTATGAAAAACAGTGGACACGTATTTTTTGAACGGCCCTCGTCAAGTTTAGGGGTGAAAATTACCTCCAAAATTACGTCAATTTTTCATTTTTGATAGTAACTTTTGATCCAAAATGTGATCTTTTTTCAGGTCTTAACAGGTTGAACGAGAATTAAAAGACGACCATTTTGCTTTACGTACTGCTTTTAGTACTATAAGTGAGCTAAATTTCATTAAAATCGATGGGGTACACCTCGGACGATTCGCTTGTTAATAATGGACTTTACGTTAAAAAAAATTCGTAGATTTTCATGGTACGTATTGTACTATTGATAGTATTTATATCGTCCTCTCTTCGTCAATACCAAATATCCAATGGCCCTGCAATACCACAAGTAACAAGTGCTTTGTTAGAAAAAATTATTTATTACAGAAAGGAACAATTTGCAATGTAACAATAAGTACTAGTTTCATACAGTTACGAGAATTATGTTCAAATCTATTCCGAACATTTATCGTATTTCTGAACTTACCTATTCTTCGGCTGTAATTTAGTATAAAACTTCTTGGATTGATTCTGGGTTTGTAGCGAAAATTTTATTTTTAAGTCTTCAATGAAAAAAAAAACTAAAGTGCTCTACTAACTAACTAAAAAACAAGGGCTCAAGTCAGGGAATCTTGGTGGCCACTCCAATGGGCCTTGTCTACCAATCCATTGAACAATTAATCGTCCAAAAACTTTACTTCTATTATACAGCTTCGGAAACCGTCTCCCAGAAGCTCTATAGTGGAGTAATGTTGCATGTCCTTGAAAATAGAGAATATTTACAGTTTATTATCGTTTTCTATCATATCCATAAGTAATGGTCCTATTGTACTTTCTAACATGTCTATTTATATCGTGCCTGTCAAATTTACAGAAATAAACAGAAGTGCTATAATATTATTTCGTTAAATTCCAGCCCAAATGTTTAATTTTTGTGTATGTTGCGCATGTACCTGTCTAAACTAACATGGATTCAAGTCGTTCCAGTATTGGCAATTATCTGTATTTACATCACCTTGTAAATACATAGTATGTGCATCCATTCGAAACACAAATATTCAACAACAAATTTGGATTATTATCAATTAAACGTTGGATCATTTCTTCGCAAAATTTCAATATCATTTCAAAATCATTTTTATCAATTTCATGCACAAATTTAGTTTAAAAGTACGAAATTTATGAGATTTTAAAATTTAATTAATTGCCAGTACTTTGTGTATTATCAATGGCTATATTTCCCAAAATTTTTATTTCTATGGCATCATTTCGCATTAGTCGATTTTTGAATGATTGTTAATATTAAGGACAAATTCAGTCTCTTCAAATTTTCTTATTAACTTACTCTCAACTTATCAATATCATTTTTGTCTGGAACATTGAACAAATGGTCAATAGTCATAATAGAACTATGATTTTTGAAAACAGTTTTACTATTTGGATTCGTTTCCAAATACGATAACGAGCGATGGTCTTGTGGTCCGAATTCATTCAAAAGTGGAACTAATTCATTTTTTTCTCTGAAATGTTATTTAAGCATTCAAAAATCATAGGAAAAATAGTAAAAAAATGCTATGCCTAAAATATTCCTGTTCTCAAGGGCGTAGAACGTATGTCGACCAAGTGACTTAAAAGTCTGGAAACAGGTACTTCGACTACTGATAATTCCATAATAAAAATTTAAATCAGGTACACCAACATCTATAAAATAAGGGTTAGTGCCGCTTTTATCCGGATTCGGAGTACCGTGCATCGTTACTAAAATTAAATCAACTGATTAGAAATAAAAAGAAACAACTTTTGTGACAAATTTTAAAAGTGAAATCCTTATTAGTGCTTAAATTTATGGATACGATAATCAAGGATATTTCATACCATCTCATCCATTTAACAATAAAATAACATTACAATTACGAACGCAAATAGCTTCAAAACGACTGGAAATGAATATAATTGATGTCACTTATAATTTAATAAGAAATGTAAATAGAAGCAAAAAAATGAATCAGTTTTAGTAAATATGATGCCTTTCTAGAAATCATAATTGATATATACGGGCATTTTTTTTAATCTACGAAGAGTTATAAATAAGGGTCTTCGACCTTGATATGTGGAAATACCAAAATATTGAAGTTGAAACGCACAGCGCGGGCAAAACGTACTGACATACATCCTGTCACTATTTTTGTTATAACTTTTTTTGATTCTAACATTCACAAAAATTATAAAACGGTATTCGATTAGCTATAAACTGCTCTGTATATGAGAATTCTTTCAAAATTTTCAAAGGCAAAGAAGATGTTTATTTGTTAAATATGCTTAAATGATTATTCTTTTAAAAATAATAAATTATTCATTCAATCAAGGCAGACTTCTACTTTGTTGACCGATTTTTGAGCCTATTTTAGGAATTTATTGTGAAGAAATGAAGGAATATTCCACACTTTTTAATTTCTTTTATTAAATCATCCCTACATTTTACGAATATAATTTTCCACAAATTTTTGTTGATCTCTGTGGTCAGCACATCATGCCCGTGTCAAAAGTTCATGATCAAACGGTCATCGCGATTTAGAATTTCCAAATCATTTGAAACAAAAAAACGCAAACTTTTCTCAATTGTTGTGACGTTGGCTATGGTATGATCGTTCGGGTTTCCAAAATTTTGATTTGTTTCAAAATGACGGCCGTTTTTCCAAGAAAATGCTTTTTTGTTATTTTTTTTGGTGTTTGGCGATAATAATGAAACAATACGAAATTTTGGAAAACGGAACGATCGAACCTTTAGTCCATGTAACAATTGAAAAAAAATTGTGTTTTTTTCTTTGAAATGATTTGGGAATTCTAAACCGCTGGAACCGCTTGATCATGAACCTTTAACACGGACGTGGTCAAAGTGTCGAAAAATTTTCTTTTGTTTCTGCACAATAAACTTGTAAAAATATCGCTACTATATAGGCTCGAAAATCGGCCAACAAAGTAGAAAATCCCGTTAACACTTTCCCTCTTGATTTGAATTTCTTTTATTTTAGCAAAGTTTTTAGTTTACACTCAACAAATAACACATATAGACCTAAGAACAAGCAATGTATATTTTTTTGCATTCCTCTAGTGTGAAACTCCTCAAACGTCGTTTTCTATTATTTTATTCTAAAGGAATAGGCATTCTATAATAATATTGTAAAATCCCGATGGAATACATCTTTTCCTTTGAAAATAGAGACACACATGTCCCAGTATGCATGTGTCAATAAAATATTATGTGAAATATCTTTATCAATGACACTCATGTATGGTGATAGATTTAAAATTATGATAAAATAATTTCTTCCAACAATTTCTGTTTTGGATAAAAGACACCAAAAGAGATAACGGTTGCTATCAGCTGAGTGATTCTGATGCAATTTTGTGCAACGAGAGCAAATTCAACGATCCCTCACTAGTTACATACGACTGTAGAGTAGTATATTGTTTCAGTTTAATATAATTCTAATGAAATATTCCCACTGCAGACATTTTAAAATAATCGCTGAGACATATATCGCACCCCAGCAACAAGAAAACAAAATGAACGGCCCAATGTAAAACAGGTAATTTTATACCTACATTCAACTGGACTCATTTCTGCCTTTTATTAATATATTATCATCCTGTGTACTCTATTGTTATTTTATACAGTTAATTTGAATTAAATTAATTTCATTTAATGTATAAATTCATCGTTCATTTAGTTTTAAGAAATATATTTTCTATAAAAAATGTATCATTCCATAATAATTCTCCACAATAATGTTACAAGATCTGCAGTAGAAGTATTTGAAAACTGAGAAAAACGCAAACAACTTTAGATGTTTTACCATTAGCTTAATAGGACAGTTAAATTTTAATACCTGAAAAACTACAACACTCTATATACGTAAATTTAATTAAATAGACTCACAATCACCTACTCTATAACCCCTTAAAATTATTGTAACGACTTGTCAGACTACCCAGTATTTTTACAGAGTAGTCCACCACATATGACAAGAAAGATTACGGTTAAAGTATTTGCTATTTTGGATTTTTTTTGTGTTATATAGAATTCAAATAGAGAGACATTCTAAAATTATTTTCTTTTTATACGGGGAGTTCTAAATAAGTGAGAAATATCAAAGTTATGTTTTTTCAAATGAAACACACCATATATTAGGACCGTTTCCAGAAAAACAAATGTAAGTTCGATTAATGTTTACCCATCCTAAATTATAAGGATTTTGGAATAATTGACATTCTGTAAAAATGTTGTGAAAATTTAAAAACTCTGCTTCTAAACAAGTTTAAACTGGAATAAGCCGAAATTCACACCAAATCTTAGGCATGAAACATATTTCATTCTGTATTAATCGAAATGTAATTATCTTATACGAGGTGGTCAATAAATAAGTTGAAGGATGTTTTGACTTTGAGGAGCAATAAGTTGCTTAATTTAAATGGAACAACCTATATGTTATTATTTGGAGGAATAGACAGATTTATTATCATTCAAAAACAATTATACTTTCCTATACCTAAATAAACAGATTTTCTTCGAAAATTAAAATTTAAAAAAAGATATAAAATTTTATTACTTTTTATATCAGTTTCCATGGTTACCTATAAAATGTCAACATATTGCCCATTTTCTTTACTTAAACATCATTAAACATGAGAAATACATATGCAAATTTTGAAAAATTATTTTACTTTACTAGTGATTCTGTTAAAATGAGATACCTTAAAGCCGCCTAACTTTACGACAGGGTCCCAATTATGTGACACTAAAAATTTCGGCCGAACAGACCTTTCTAGTAACTCTGATGATTAATATTAGTTTTCAGAATTGTATTCTATTGTATTGTACGACCTTCAGGTTTTTTTTAATTTTAATATTAATCATCATAGCTACCAGAGGTCTATATGGCCTAAACTCTGTGTGTTACATGGTCGGGGACCCTGTCACAAAACAGGCTGAATTTTTGTATATAGTATACAATACAGGGTGTCTCAACTTTTAGTCGACAAACTTTAACCACAGTTTCTACATCGAAAAATAATCAGAGTTTGTTATATAAGTTATATTCCAAAAATGCTTCGTTAAAGAAATACAGGGACTTAAAGTTTTGTTAAAAAAATAGAAATTTATTAATTTCTCCTAAACCGCTTGATATATTTTATTGAAATTTTGTAGGCGTTGTCCACATCAAACAACTAACGTTTTGTGATAAAAATGTAATTTTTAATCTCAACAGTGGCGTGCGTATGGGGGCAACTTTGAATATTTTTTAAGAAAAAACACGTACGGCATTGGTTTTTCTCAAAGTAAAAATTATTTTCGGAATTCCCGTTCAATTTAGAAGAGAAAAACTCTCTTGACTTTTTTCCTCCGACATATCATTTTCCGGTAAAAAAATAAAAACTGTTTGCATGCATGATATTTTAATCAAAAAATACAAAAAATTCAAAATATCATTTATTTTATTTTAAAATTAAAAAAAATGTTCAAAAAGGGTGCGGTTCTTTAATTTAAAAAAAATCCTGTAAATTTTCAGTCCTTAATATTGACGTTAACCCGACCCCCAAGACTATGGAAGTTTTAAATGAGAAAACACATGTAATTTTTAAAATTAAATTTTAAATTTTTATAACATTGGTAATAATCGATAAAAAAATTTTGAATTCAGCACAAATATAGGTACTTATATGATGAATAAAAGAGTGCATTGGAAAAAATGTTTAATCTTTATTTCGAGTGCTTCTAGACGTTTTTGTTTCAAGAAGATATGGTTAACCTCAATTTCAGTAGAAGGGCTAGAAATAAAGATTAAACATTTTTTCCAATGCACTCTTTTATTCATCATATAAGTACCTATATTTGTGCTGAATTCAAAATTTTTTTATCGATTATTACCAATGTTATAAAAATTTAAAATTTAATTTTAAAAATTACATGTGTTTTCTCATTTAAAACTTCCATAGTCTTGGGGGTCGGGTTAACGTCAATATTAAGGACTGAAAATTTACAGGATTTTTTTTTTAAATATTTAGAAGAGTTCTAGAAGGTGGAATGATCAAAATTCAAAAATGACCTTTTTAAGGACCACCCTAATGTATACATATGTATAATATACATATACATTGTATATGTATATAATATGTATACATTGCTATATAAACTAATATTATTTAGAAACGTAATAGCAGTGTATGTACAAAAATTCAGCCTGTATCAAATTTTTCCTTTGTTGGATGTATATTTTTCCTGGATTAACAATTGAATTCTTTTACCAAAAGCTCTTTTTACGTTATGCAACATAATAACTGACTTGTCAATAGACACATTTCTCACTATTATTGTGATATGAATCCTCATGTTTTAAAAATGTTTTACAACCAACATCGTTGGTTACTTTATTTAATATCTTATGTTAACAGAATTACCAGTAAAATAAAATAATTTTTCAAAATTTGCATATGTATTTCTCATGTTTAATGATGTTTAAGTAAAGAAAATGGGCAATATGTTGACATTTTATAGGTAACCATGGAAACTGATATAAAAAGTAATAAAATTTTATATCTTTTTTTAAATTTTAATTTTCGAAGAAAATCTGTTTATTTAGGTATAGGAAAGTATAATTGTTTTTGAATGATAATAAATCTGTCTATTCCTCCAAATAATAACATATAGGTTGTTCCATTTAAATTAAGCAACTTATTGCTCCTCAAAGTCAAAACATCCTTCAACTTATTTATTGACCACCTCGTATAAGATAATTACATTTCGATTAATACAGAATGAAATATGTTTCATGCCTAAGATTTGGTGTGAATTTCGGCTTATTCCAGTTTAAACTTGTTTAGAAGCAGAGTTTTTAAATTTTCACAACATTTTTACAGAATGTCAATTATTCCAAAATCCTTATAATTTAGGATGGGTAAACATTAATCGAACTTACATTTGTTTTTCTGGAAACGGTCCTAATATATGGTGTGTTTCATTTGAAAAAACATAACTTTGATATTTCTCACTTATTTAGAACTCTCCGTATAAAAAGAAAATAATTTTAGAACGTACCTCTATTTGAGTTCTATACATATAGTATATAACACAAAAAAAATTCTCAAAATAGCAAATATATATTTTAGTCTTTATCTTCCGTGTCGTATGTAATGGACTACCCTATATACTGTATATTAGGAGGGTAAAAAAAGGAAAAATTTAAATTTAAATTTAAAATTTGACTTGTATCACTTTAGTTGCGGGAATGAGATATGTCCGTAGAGGAGCGAAAGGGTTAATAGCAAAAATGAAATTATATTAAAAACAACGTTTGACACATTAAGATCGGTCAAGTGCTTCGCGATATATTCAAATTTGAATAATCTGAAATAGTCCCATGATTTTTACCTATGGTATTTCAGGAATTTTGACCATAAACAGATAAAACTCAGGATTAACGATAAAATATTTGCAAATTTAATTGTACCAAAACATAGAAACCTCTAGAACAACATTAATTTTCTTAGTAAAATCCACATGTGTTACTTTAAATTTTTATTTTTCCTTTGTTTTTAAAGAAAACAAAAACTATACGATAATTAAAATAAAGTTATAGCAACCTGAATCTCATGGGTAATATCTTGCGTTAATATAATCTATTTGAAAAGGAATACTACAAAATTGTTGTTATTTATTGCTGACAGCTCCTGATAATTTTCAACAGGGTATTATAATTGCAACATTTACATACATTATGGCATCAGAGCTCATTTCTTGATGCTTAAATTTTGTGTTTATATTATAACCCTTTCGATTACATGAATAATTGATTTGAGATCCTTGTGCACCACTCAATTATTCCACAAATGATAGTAATCGCTTTTGCTCGGCAACATTGAAATTGCAACTAACAAATGAGAGATGCTGGAAGGCCAATAACGCATAATTTTGCGATTATTCCCATTTCCAGACGGACTTATCGTAATCACAAGCCTAATAAATGCGAATGATCGAGAATTTTTTTTCTCCTTTTTTTTAATAAGTTTTGAATTATAAATAAACAAAAACTATATAGATAAAAGTGGTTGCCGCGGCAGTCATTATCAGAGCACGCGATGCCAAATTAGTGTTTCGCTTTTTCGTAAATCTGTGTTGTAATTTCTCGAGAATTGCGATATAAAGAGGATCGCAAACCGCTCTGCTAAAAATTGTGAACAAATTGTAACAATCGCGTGTTTACTATAATGAAAAACTCTAAACGACTTTTGTTATTCGTCCGAGCTAATCGGCAACTGTAACTGATAACGAGATGAACTTGAAAGGCTCCTCTGGATAAATAAAATAATTATTTTATTTCAATTTTTTTTTTTCATTCCATTAAAGTGAAAAAAGAGAACAGAAATCACTTTTGAACTTTGATACGGTCCTGGAATCTGAGCAAATAAATTTTTTCATCTGGCCTTGGCCTTAAAATTTAAACAAATAATTATTTAACACTATTGTCGCTTAATTTCATTAAATTTATATGTATTCTTTCACTGTTCAGTGGCTTACTCTAAACATTGCCGCTTTAAATTTAGACGGAAACAATAAATCTTCTACCATTAAAATAATGGGTTTCCAATGACGGTTGCAAAATTCTACAAACCCATGGGATTGTTCTCAAAAAAAAATGTAATTTCACTAATATTTTGATTTGTTTTTTCATCACTCCATAACTAACATGAAATAAGACAACATTGTCATGTTTAATTAAATGCTGAAATGGCAGAAAAAAATTAGTACAGAAATAAATTTTCCATCGTGTTTATTGACACTAGTGACGTGAGTTTCACGTCATGCACACGAGCTTTCATTAGGAATTCCGAGAATTTCGACGTCATTCATTTTAACTTGTAAAAGTTCCTGTTTCGCGTAAATGGAAAATGCGAATGATAACTTGGTACCTTTCAATTTTCTATTGGGGTTGCGAAATTGCGTGTTGTTTCATTTTATTTAAGGGAATTCTAAGTCGCAAATTAGTGACCTCTATTTGAGTTTAACGTAGACTACATGGAAAAGAAGATAAGACAGGCTTAATGTCGAGACTTAAAATCATCTGATTCAATTAATTTTGCAAAAAAAAATGGGTGGAAAATTTCAAATTCCGATTTTTTTTTTAAACAAATATCATGTATTAAGCTACTCGTGTCAATATCATAAATAAAAACAGGAAATTTACTAAAGGGATAATTTTTCTTAAATAAACTACGCGTCAATTGAAATGCACGTTGCTATTTTCTTCAATTTTTGAATAAAATTAAAATTTGCAGGGCGTAAAAATGAATAGTTCTTGCAATTATATAGGGTGATTCACAACTTATCCGACAAACTTTAATTACATGTTCACTTTTACATAAGAAGTCGACTTTTTGAAAGAAATGTATAATAAAAGTCCAACAGAAAACGAATTAGAAATTCTTAAAGTTTTTACATAGCGTTTTACTTATATCTACAAAAGACGTTCAAAGTTGTCTCCATTGACTTGTAAGTAAGCTTGGGGTCTTCCAATCCAATGTTGTCACAATAGTTCAAACGTTTCGCCTTCTCGCTGTTGAACTTTAAGAATTTTTAATTCATTTTCAGTTGAACTTTTATTATATTTTATTCAACAAATCGACTTCTTATTTAAAATTGCACATGTAGTTAAAATTTGTGGAATAAATTGTGAATCACCCCATATACAGGGTTGACCATTAGTATATCAAAGTGCTATATCTCGGTAAATATGAGTTTTAGAAAGAAATGTTACATATCAAAGTTTTTTGTTATTAAGAGGTGGATATTTGAAAATTATTTTCAACTGTACAGGTTCTGTCATAAAAGTGTATAGTACCAAATTAGATTTTTTAAATGAAATTCCTCAATTTTTTTGCTATTTTCTGATTTATCGTCAAATGTTAAAGTCAGTTTATGTAAGGTGTCTTATATTTACAATTTTTCGTTTCCGAGTTATTCCAGAAATTTTTAAAATATTTATAGCTCAAGGTCTCACGGAAATCCGAGTTGTACCCTAACCGCAGCGAATTTCAGAATTGGCTTTCTAAAGCTTCAAGAGGGCTAAATAAGCTACGTTTTGACCTGTTTTAACACTTAACGGACATGTGAAAGTTCTTCACATAAGAGAACATGTATCGCATAGTTTGTTAAATGCCACATGTCCGGCTAAGAGTTACTTAAAACAAAAGTCCTCACAACCCGCGAAACATGCCTCCGAAGTTGCACTTCAAACGTCAATAACTTGCTAATTTCAAATAGAATCCAATTTTCTCAACGACATCGTGTTTAGAATTCAAAAATCTATCATTTTTTATTTCTTATTTTTTTTGCTTTGCTATTTTTTAAAATTTT
>JABRWK010000981.1:0-12966 GCA_013372445.1 Hypothenemus hampei | reverse complement strand
AAGCAACATTATGCGCACATCAAACAAATGGGGATAATTTTGAACAATTCTTATGATAATTTTTATAACAAACTTTTCCCTAATAAATCTTAAAATGTTATAAATAGGTTGTTAATTTACAAAACCTAAAAATACCTGTACCTCCGTTATCTTAAATATTTTATATGAACAATTTTTGGCTAAACAACTTATTTTGGTGAGATATATACCCTGTTAAAAAAAACCTCACTTTCAAAATCACCTTGTATATCTTTAAGATAGGCAGAATATTAAATGATCGTGACAGTGTACTTTAAAAACCAAAAAATACAGTAGAGTCCGGTTATAACAAACCCGATTATAGCGAACTCTCGGTTTTAACGAACGAAAAATTTGTCATAAAACCGATGAAAATTTTCACCGGTTGTATCCATTTTGTTGCATTTTTTGGGTTCATTATAACCGGACTCTACTGTAATATAAAAATTATTGCTAAGGTAATGTTGAATGTCAGTAATAATTTCTGTTCGATCTACATTCGTCGTTGATTTTTCCAGAGTAAATTAAATTACTTTATTCTACTACTTTACTTTCAAAGGCCTTATCAAATTCTGATTACCATTTTAAATAAACCACATTTGTTACTAACAGAATAATTAGTGAACATAGGCGCACCTCTTTTTCTTAAATAAATATCTTCCAAAGAGTATTATATTCTTAATTTAATTTGATCAGTTTTATTATTACTATTTGTAATAATATGTATTATTGTCTTTCCAGGATCGAATGCTGAAATTTTTACTCCTCTGACTTGTGAATTGTGTACTGAAACTTTTGCTATACCGGCTGACTGGGTAAAACACGTTCAAACTCACACCGACATGCTCCCGGCTAAAAGACGAAGAAGAGATAGTCCGGACGTAAGAGATATTTTGCTTTAGTATGTATGTACAGGGTGTCCCGTTTTGTTTCCGACAAATTGAAAGGGGTGATAGATCTCATCATTTTAAGCAACAAAGTTCATACGAAGATGGGTCCGAAATCCCTTCGTTCCCGAGATACAGGGTGTCAAAGTTGAAAAAAACAACACAGTTATTAATTTTTAACTTCTAAACGGCTTAAGATTTTTTAACGAAATTTGGTATATGAGTTTAACATATTGATAGGTTTAACTCAAAAAATTACCAACTTTAACCATTCACCAGTGATAGAGATATAGATGTCATATTTTATTACAATTTTGTATGAAAAAAAAGACTCTCATATGTCCTATACAGGGTGACAATTTAAAAACATATAATAGTATTTGATATTTTTTTAACTAACACTATAAAAAAGGCATCCGAATTACCACGACATCCGATTTATCAAGGATCTGGTTTACAGAGTCTATACTCTCTTAATATTATCATTAAAAAATGTTTGCCTTTAAATACAGATCTTAGTTCATTATTATCTACAATGTAGATAATAATGAACTAAATTTTAAACCCTCCTATTGAAACAAAAAATCGTAAAGAATAAAAAGTTTAAGATAGAATAAACGATATGATCAGATCATTTTTTATCATCCAATATCAGGTTATACATAGACTGTTAAGTGCACAAGGTTGCCCCAATTACCTTTCTGGTCCTAAAACGTATCTTGCTATTTATTGATGAAATGGAACAAGTAGACTTAAATTTGGTTTTTACGAGCTAATCATCACATTACAACGTATAATGGCCATAACTCAAAACATTTTGGACAAAAGTATGATTTAACACAGTTTACTTTTGGTATGCTGAAATGTATATTCGTGCTTTTATTAATAATTCCGAGTAATTTTTGAGTAGAAGCAATATAATCTAGTAGTCATTTTTAATTCTTAATTTAGGAAGAAGATGAAAATGCCAGTTATCCTGAACTTCGATGTGATCTCTGCGATAAATCGTTTCCCACACCAGCCGAATGGGTTAGACACATTCAAGATTCGCATACAGAGTTTGAACTAAGCATGTCCAATAGGAAGAACGAAGTGCGAAAGAGCCACGCAAGTAATTTTAAGCTTGTACTTAAAAAATAGAATATGTTATTCAATCAATTTTTTTATGATTTAATTGATCTGTACACCTCAGAGGAATTAAAAGGTGATTTTTGGCTCAACTGATTCTTTATGTTAACAATATCAAATATGTGTAAAATATTTTCGAAATCAATTTCATGAATTAAAGTCTCTGGGAACTAATTGAATGGTTTTTTCATTTTTTCCATACGTCGTCTTACGATAATTTTCCACGGTTTTTATTTTTTTATTCAAAAAATTTTCACTTATATCAAAGGAGTCCAACCTGCGGCCTAAAGCAAGTATCATTCCTGCCCAAGAACCGAATGCCTATCACACGATCTCTGAGAAAAATTATAGCTATCGTTAGTGTTAGCTATATTCTGCGTGGCCCAAAAAACCTCATCTTGTTCCAATGGAGCCCAGGTAAACTAAAAAATTGGGGATCCCTAACTAATACAAAGAGAAAAAATATGAACTGAATAATTTTTTGCGCTCTATACGTCCATATTTTTTTTAATGAATGAAGAGGCTTAGTATAGGCTTACTATAGGACAACCTGTGGGATTACATATGTATGGTATATAGATTTATACTATTTTTTTTGTCGATATTAAAATTTCATGCAAAATTAAATATTTTCAATATTTATTTATGTATTTTCAAAGAAACAGCAGCCAACAAATCCGTAGGAAATCGTTCGATGATAATCTCAATATTTAAACTTTAATTAAAAAATGTACATCATTTTTACAGACCGAATATGTTGAATAGCACAAAGTAGAATTAAAAAGAAAATTAAATATCATTACTAATAAAAATATAATCTAATAATATACCCTCTTACGAATCGTTAATGGGATCGAGCTATTTCAGAAAAATACTGCAATATATCTTCAATGGTAAACTCTAAGGTAACCATGGATCCTGGATAACATTGTTGGATCAATTCTTCGAGCATTTTGTACTGTCTAATAAATTCTTCTTGCATTGCCCTCCAGACGACTTGTAACAAATTACCTTCTTCTGAAAGATGCTTTTCCACTTTTTTGTACAAGGATTCTATTCCTTTTTTGACCTAATAATATATGAAATTCAAATTAATTCTTCAACAACAAAATTCCTTTTAACTTACGACACTTCCTGGATATTGATTTATAACTTTTCTTAACTCTTGTTTGCTGAACGCCAATTGATAACTCACTTCAGATGCTTTTACTCCGCTTGCTACTTTAGCTTGAACACCTTCGAAAAATGTCTAAGAACAGAAAACACAAATTTGGAAATTTTTAGTAAGTAATTAGGGGATTTTACATTTAGTTTTTCCAGAGGACGTCCAAAGTATAATGTTACGTAAGCCTGCAATGCATCGTTGTATTTTTGTTTAGCTTCTTTTCTTTGATGGTCCAAAACTGATATTTTCAACTGAGACAACAATGAATACAAATAATGGTAGTTTTCTGTAAAAAAATAAATTTTAATTGAATCGGTATATGCATAAAGGGCACATGCCACTTTTTATCATAAATGGCCTTTTACCGAAAATGAATATAGGTTAGAAATTGTTGGTATATCTATTAACAGGTTGACTGCGGATCACTTCGATTTAAAACGTTTTTTTCAATTTCCCAAAAATTATTATTTTTGACATGTGCCCTTCATGCATGCACCGATTCAATTGTTTTCTCTAATTTTTGAGGCTATCGTTTTTTGTTTATTCTATAGTCGACAAATTACACGGTTAAAATACCTCATACACTTCAACAAATTAAATTCGACATATTAAGGCTAATTCACATGGGCTGAAGAGATTATATAGGGTGATTTCAAGTTCAGTGGACACATTTTAAAGGTTTATTTTTAGACTGAAAATAAAACTTTTTGACTTAATATAGAGGGTGTTCCATTTAATATAACACAAGCGATTATTTCCGAAACCAAATTTCAAACCAAAAAGAGGTTTCAATTAAACATTGTTTGTTATGAAGGAAGACGCCTAATGCACATAAGTAAATTTTTATTCAAGGTCATTTTTTTGAAATGGAAATGCGCATTTTTTTATTTCATTTTTGATTTTACTTCAAATTCCAAGGATGTTTCATGTACCATGTCCTATATCTAAACTCAATAATTATCGAAAAAACAAGGTGACAAAATTGAAAAAATAAATCATGTTTTCTTTAATATCGTTCGAACTCTTTCAGCTAATTTTATGAAATTTCGTATCCGAGGGTTTTTGGGATGGGAAGATCAAATTTATCAACGATTTAGTTGTATCTTCTAGATGGCGCCACTAGAGACTATTGGGTTATTTTTTAAGGGGTTAGATGCAGTCAGAATTTTCAAAAATCGATTTTTTGCATTTTCTTAAAGTTAAACATATTAAGAATATTCCCTGAAAATTTTAAGCCGATCCGATAAGTAGTTTTAGAGATATCGATTTAGAGATATACAATAACCGTAGCAGCGGATCTCAGGTAGTACGCTTTCTGAGATCCACGGCTACGTCATCCATTGCCCCTATAGCGGACCGTAAAATTGTATTTCTATTTAAGAGCCCTATTTTGTGAATTTAAATCCTAACCTTTTTTTATAACGGTAATTAGATTTAGGGTTAGTATTTCAGTGGCAGTGAAACTGAGCAATCAGTATTTTATTTTTTACAATTTTCAAAAATTTATAATGGGCCGTGATACCAAAAAGATGGACATGCCACAATTTTTAGATAAACGTACATACATGATATTACTCAAAGACCTATTAAATTCTTGTACAACTGTCACAGAATCTTTACTTAAAAAAGCAGACAAAGAAGAAATTAAAGAAACATCTAAAGCTGAAAATTCAGAAACTAATGGCTTGATTGTGTCCGGAGATGGAACGTGGCAAAAACGAGGTTATACGTATTTATTTGGAGTTTCTTCAATAATTGGTTATTTTACAGATAAAATAATTGATGTCAACGTAAAGAGTTTGTATTGTAAGCTATGTCAATTTGGGAAATCTAAAACAACCACTGCAGAATATAAAGAATGGTACGACGCGCACAAAAATTAATGCTGTGCAAATCACACAGGATCGTCAGGGAAAATGAAGGTGGATGCCATTACGAAACTGTTCAAACGGTCGGTAGAAAAATACGTTGCTAAATATCTCAATTATATTGGAGATGGTGATTCCAAAACTTATTCCGGTATCGTAAACGCAGCTCCTTACGATAATATCACTGTCAATAAAAAAGAGTGCATAGGACACGTGCAAAAAAGAATGGGGACTCGATTACGCGCATTGAAATAAAAAACAATCAGATCTTGGAGGTAAAGGTAAACTGGGAGGAAAGATGATTGATAAATTAATAGTTTACTATGGCTTGGCAATCCGTCGATATTCCGATTCTCTGGAAAATATGAAAACTGCAGTATGGGCCACATATTACCATTATAGTTCCACAGACACAACCCCTAATCACCAAATGTGTCCAAAAGGCGTGGATTTGTGGTGCTCATACCAGCGAACTGAAGCAAATGGTGAAATCGATTCGTATACTTATGATTATCCCTCCTTACCTCAGAATGTTTTGATAGCCATTAAGCCAATTTATGAAGACCTTAGTGCTGACAATCTACTATCACGATGTATTGGTGGCTATAATCAAAACAGCAAGACCTATAATTAGCTGATCTGGAAATTAAGCCTCAAAACTTTAAATAGTAGTTCTACGATTGTTGAAATTGCCGCTCAAATTGTTGCTTATGAATTTAATAAAGGCATGCGAGGATTACTACTTATTCTTAATGTCATGAGCATAAGTTGTGGGTCTAATGCATACCGGTATGCTGAAAACATCGATATGGAGCGTATAATCCTTGCAGACCAACGTGCCAATGAAAATATTCGCGAAGCTAGAATGGCGCGTAGACAGCGACAAATTGAAATTTTTGGAAGCATGCACGCACATCGGCAGAAGGCCTGTTATATGGCCCAGGAGTACACGATTCCATGTAAGTAATTTTGCATTAATGATTTAAGAGGTTTCATATACATGAAACCTTTAAATGCCTTTCTCTCAAAACTACGTTTTTCGATACGGTGTACACTCTCTTGTAAACACCGCTCGACGGATTTTGATGAAATTTATACAGCGTACTCTAGACACTAAAAACTCAGGCCTGATCGAAGGAATTTTCTTAAAATTAAAATTTGTATGTTTTATAAGCAATTAACGAGCGATTTTTTCCTCAAAAATTCATAAAATAAGTTCAAGAGGTTGCCAATTTGCGAAATTTGAAAAAAAACAAAATCCTTCGATCCGGCCCGAGATTAACTATTAACCTAACTATATATTTTTTTTTATTGATTTTAGATCAGCCATACCGACGTAGTGATGTGCGCCGCAAAGCGCTCTTTTAAGAGAGAAGTTTACAATCGATTTGATAATTTAGTCCAAAATAACTTTTTTTTTAATTTTCGTGATATGTATTTGAACTATAGTGCCTAGACGTTGGTATTATGTATTACATAAAAAACAGTATAAAACAGTTCAAAAAACATAATTGAAAATATCGATTTTTCTGCTCTCCTGACTGCATCTAACCCCTTAAACCACTACAACTTATTTATGTCACAGGATATCTCATTTAGGTTTGAAAAATTCTTTTGACTTACATCGTGGCACAAAAAAGTTGTAGTGATTTAAAAAATAACCCAATAGTCTCTAGTGGCGCCATCTAGAAGATACAACTAAATCGTTGATAAATTTGATCTTCCCATCCCAAAAACCCTCGGATACGAAATTTCATAAAATTAGCTGGAAGAGTTCGAAAGATATTAAAGAAAACATGATTTATTTTTTCAATTTTGTCACCTTGGTTTTTCGATAATTATTGAGTTTAGATGTAGGACATGGTACATGAAACATACTTGGAATTTGAAGTAGAATTCAAAAATGAAATAAAAAAATGCGCATTTCCATTTAACAAAAATAAAGTTGGTTTTGAGATGTCCTTTAAATGACCTTGAATAAAAATTTACTTATGTGCATTAGGCGTCTTCCTTCATAACAAACAATGTTTAATTGAAACCTTTTTTCGGTTTGAAATTTTAAAAATGCAGGGATGTGCAAATCTTCAGAAGATTTTATCCGTAAAACAGGCCGCACACCAAAAATACACGCTACATGCATACTATTCAGAACATCATTATTTCTTTCACGTAGGCAAATATTTACTCGTATATTTTTTTATATATTTTAATAATTATACTCTGACATAATTGTAATATGCATATAGCATGTATTTTTGGTGTGCGGCCTGTTTAACTGTAGTAACAATTTGACATAATCAATTTTTCTTGAGCAACTTACGATGATTGTAGCTCGGAAAGGGTGCATTTTAAGGCACATGTTTATAGGAAAAAGTCTTAATTTGATCTCAAAAAATGCCCTTAATAATGTGCATTAAATTTAGACTCACTTTGTATTAGACGCAATTACAAGAGGTATTGGCATGAGATGTTCCATTTAAAGTCGACAAATGAATAACTTTAAAACTAACAATTTTAAAAACGAAGTTGTTAAATTCTTTGTTTTCAACGTCTCGGTTCAAGCCCACTGTCAGGTCCAATGAAGGTCGTTTTTTAAAATGCAAAAAAAAAGAAAATTTTACTAGTTAAATTATTGTTTGATTCTTTTGTAAATACATAATTTTAAATTTCGAAACAACTATTTCTTCAATATAAATTTTCTTTTACAATTTATAAGAAAAGTAAAAAAAAAATGCGAAATACAAAGATTTAGAACAATTAATTTTCTTAAGGATTGGGCGGAAAAGTAATTGTCAATTAACTTGATGAGTCGCCTGATTTATTTTGCAGATTATTGATTAAATCTTCTTGAGCATTTTGGGAATATTTGCACAACAATTACGAATTCTCACTTTCATATTTTCTGCTGTTGTTGGTGGTTCATTATAAATTACTTATCTTAAGTGACTCCACAAAAAAAGAGATAGAGATATTAAATTAGGCGATCAAGCAACTAGACAAGTTAACATTACTTTTGTAAGAAATGCTATACAAAAATTATGCCTTCATTAGACCTTGAACCGAAATATTGATAATGTAAGAAGTTCTTACGTTTCATGTAAAAAATTTTTGATTTACAACTTTTTTATATGAAAATTGTTAGAATTTTACGTTTGACATGTAGCTATTTATACATATACAGTGTGTCCACCATAAGGAATACCTACCCTTGTAAAATCTTTATTTATTAAGAAATTGATTTTAACCTGAGTATTATCCATTTCAATTAATCCACCGAATTCACGTATTCACTTTTCAATCCGATTATTAATATTAGTTAATATTTAGGTTAAAATCAATTTCTTTTGTTCTGATTTTATTACTTTAATAAAATTATAATGTATTAATTCACATTTATTTACCATATTGTTGAAAAAAATAAAAAATCCCAAAAATATTTTTTACATACCCTGTATTCCAGAGGGATGAAATTCGGTACAATAGGGTTTTAAGCGGTCCTGAAAACGAATCCGTCGTTATTTTCTTTCTAAAAAATCCCTAATACCATTTCTTCAAATTTGAGGGTATAAAAGTGAACGTAGTTGGCCATGCTTATAGTCGAAGAACCAAATGAACTACATTCTAAATGCGCATTTTGAATACTTATCGACCAAAAAAAAATTATGAAAATCCGTTAATAAATAAAGATTTTACAAGGATGGGTGTTCCTTATGGTGAACACATGTAGGATCCACATGTACATTGTAGATGGGGCATTCCATACAAAATCAACCACTTTTGAACCCGACTCCTTTTAATTTGGCTGAAATTTCCAAATGTTATAGTACCCTACTAAATACCTCTCTGTGATTTTTTTGCTCAACCGTAAAAGAGTTATGAATTCTTCAAAAATACGGTGTTTTTTTTCAAACAGTCATAACTTTTCAAAAAATTAACCAAATCAGACGTTTTTTTTTAATTGTTCGTTTTTAAACGTACTTTACAAAAAAAATACAAACAGAATATTAGAAGTCGTTTTCCATCTAATTTTTGAGTTTTTTTTGTTTGAGAAAAATCGAAATTTTTCAAAGTTCGCCATTTTCGATTTTTGTTTTTTTTTTCTAAAAAAACTTTCATTTATTCTGCATTGTTTGCCACAGACCTCAAGGTGGGAAAACTTTTCTTTCTATTTTCTTTTAATTTTGAAAAATATTTGCTTTGATTTTTTGGCTCTCAACATTTTCAATGACGTTTACTTAAAATGACATATCGATAGAAATATTTTTCAAAATTACTGTTGTAGTATTTACAGGAGCATTCCATGCCAAATCGACCACTTTTGAACCCAAACCGAAAAATCTTTTTCCCTACCTTTTCTGCTTAAAAAAAGTATACTTTATTGATGTCGTCAGAAGCAACAGTTTCCAAGAAAAACGCTTCAAAAGTGGTCGATTTGACATTGAATGCCCCTATAAATACTACAACAGTAATTTTGAAAAATATTTCTATCGATATGTCATTTTAAGTAAACGTCATTGAAAATGTTGAGAGCCAAAAAATCAAAGCAAATATTTTTCAAAATTAAAAGAAAATAGAAAGAAAAGTTTTCCCACCTTGAGGTCTGTGGCAAACAATGCAGAATAAATGAAAGTTTTTTTAGAAAAAAAAAACAAAAATCGAAAATGGCGAACTTTGAAAAATTTCGATTTTTCTCAAACAAAAAAAACTCAAAAATTAGATGGAAAACGACTTCTAATATTCTGTTTGTATTTTTTTTGTAAAGTACGTTTAAAAACGAACATATTAAAAAAAACGTCTCATTTGGTTAATTTTTTGAAAAGTTATGACTGTTTGAAAAAAAAACACCGTATTTTTGAAGAGTTCATAACTCTTTTACGGTTGAGTAAAAAAATCACAGAGAGGTATTTAATAGGGTACTATAATATATTAAAATTTTAGCCAAATTAAAAGTGGTCGATTTGGCATGGAATGTCCCAGATATATGTATTCATATGTAAATTCAATCGTTAACATTTCGGTAACTGTTGAGTTTAGGTATAGGACATGTTACATGAAAATATTTAGAATTTTAAGCGAAATCCAAATATGAATTAAAAAATAGGTGCTTCCATTTGAAAAACAAAGCTGGTGGTGAACCTTGTTTTTGGATTACCCTGTACACCTAAATTTACCATCAAAAAATCGCATTCAAAAATAAAAATCGACATGTTTGAGCGTTTTTATAAAAAATAAATACCTAATTTTTAATTCAATTTATGAGTGATTTACTGACACAGTATATATTATCTCAAGCTATACAAAATCTTAATGAAATAAAATATTGGTTCTCTCTTACCCATCTTAATAACTTGAGAAGGTGTTTTTTGATCAACTGAATGTACTGCCACATACTCAATTATAGTATCAATGAGCCTTATATACCATTTTTCTAGATCAGCCGCCCTATCGCTCTTCAGAAGACATTCAACATTCATAGCGAATATTTCCAATTTTGAGACGTACGGCAATATTCCCACTTTCGATTTTCTAATTAAACGACATTCTTTTACGGAATCAATTTGTGTTTGCATAAATTGATCTAAGGATCTTTTAACTTCAATTAATTGCGATGCAAAAGTGTTACTCAAAAAGGAACTTTGAGCGGACATTACGTGTTGATTCAAACCAACTAAAACGTACATGCAATAACTAAAACAACAATTAATGACGAAATATTTTAGAGAAAATTAAATTTGCTTACAAACTGTCCTGTTTTTTAATATGATCAATGAGCAGATCTAATTCAGTTTTCAAACATGAGAATAGATTGCTCATCATGCTTTTGACGTCTTCATCGATTTGTTTCTCCAGCTTTTTTTGTGGCAATATTATTTCTAAATTTGATTCACATCCGTCTAAAGTGGTTAAAGTATTTTTCGATGTAGGACTTAAGACATCCAACTAAAAATTTAATTCTTTTGAATTAGAGTTCAATGGAGTGAAAGTTATTACTTGAAAAAATTTAACACAAAATTGTTGTTCCTGTATGAAAACGGGCTCTAATTGAGTTAAAACTTGTTCCAAGACATTTTCATACCGTAATCTATCAGAGGTGCTTGTTTCGAGGGTACAAAAGTCTCTATCCAAGCCTATTAATGTAGTTGGTGATTGTCCTGCATAGCCTATAATAATTTTCTAGATGTGTTAGTCTTTGTAGAAGTTAAATAGTGATTAAAAATTACCTCCAATTTTTTCTCTTGCCGAGTTAAAAAGCCCCCTTAGATCTCTATCATATAATTTTCCTAATGATGAAGTGTACACCTCCTTCAATAAATCGTAGGTTTTTTTGTCCATTACCTATTGTAAATAAAAAATACAAAAATAAAAAACGACGGACATACAGTTATTCATTACTTTCATCCAGTGCATCAGTTCCGTATACAAATACAATTCTTTGTGGACTCCATTATGCTGAGGCAAAATTAGGCCTTCAAGGCTTTTGTCACCTTCTCCTTTATGGTTGCCGTAATGTATAAATAAATTGTTCAGTTGTCTACTTAAAGTCCTCGAGAATTTCTCCTTCAATTTTTCAAATTTCTTTCTTTGTTCTTGATAGCGGCCATTTGCAAAAGAGCCTTATCTATGTCTGAGTTCATTGCAACTTTTAATGCATCTGCAGCTTTTACGGCCAAAGTGAGACCCTGGGCAGACTGGAAATCTGCATCGTCCAGGATTTTTGATACTCCAATGATAGGTCAAGTTTGGTCTAAAAATTATTGTATTTGAAAAAACGTCGTAATTTTTTCTTACATACCACAATATTTTCCAGGTTTGTCATTAATAATTGATTGTTATTATTTACAATGGAGTTCATTGAATTTTTCTTCTCCATAGTTTCCATGGTATCCCTAACATGACAAAGGATATCATCATAATTGTCTAACTGTTTTTCAAGCCTGTCTGCTTCATTTATGGCCAATTCAAGTTGTTTCATTAGACTTTCTACATGTTCTTCCGAAGCTAACACACACTGTACATTTTCGCCATCAAGCAAAGATAAATCTCTTGCTAATATTTCCATAAAACCTTCTGCATTGCTAATGGCGAATTCGCATCCATCCATTAATCTAAATAAATTTAACGAACAAAATTTTCACTTCACTGTTTGTAATACGTATTACCTTCTTAAGTCTTCTTGTTCTTTTTCCGTTATAGCTTGAAAATCTTCAACCAAATCGTTATCAAAAGCAATTAACGGGGAACTAATATAATTATTTTCAGGAGACAACAAGTCTTCAGTAATCCAGGCTTTAGGCACATTCTTGAAAACTGGTACATCTCTGACAATGTATTTCGATGCCTGTTTCCATAAATTATGAATAAAGGCATAGCGCTCCTTAGGACTGGATGATACCCATCGATACACTTTATCAAAATACAAATCAAATTCTTGTGTATCATATAGTTCACTATGACCATCAACTGATTTTAATTCGGCCAGAGACCAGATACGTTTCCTTTTATAATTCTGTTTGTCTGTTTGCTTTATCTGTATTATGAATACATTAAAGGGAACGGTTGTAGTACTCACAAGACATAGATATGATGTTTTTTTCTTTTTGAGGTATTTACTGACATGACAACAGCAAATAAGGCGTTCTTCACCAGGATTAAATACATCTTGTTGTAGAGTACGAAGAACACTCAAAGACATTATATTTATTTACTTTTTTATACTTTTGCTTTGGTTAGGTTTACGTCAGTATCAAAGTATGTAGTAGGGATGGGGAAACCTTTTTTCGCTTACAAAATCAAATTTCGATTTTGTGGCAGAAGTTTTTGTTTTTAATTCTCCTTAGAATATCAGTTACGTTTACACGTAAAAAAATGGACAATTTTTTTTCTATAATATAGAAAAAAA
>JABRWK010000980.1:0-12969 GCA_013372445.1 Hypothenemus hampei | reverse complement strand
ATTATTATATTTTTTCAAAAATAAGAAAATATAAAATAAAAATAAGTAATATCAAAAACACATGAAATATTAATTTAGATACATAAAAAATCTTGTCAAACAACTAAGCAATCAAATAAATAAAATTCACTGAAAATGTCGCTTACGATGTTTTTTTTCCGGAAAGTTATCTATATAATTAATACTAACGATATGAAATTCAGTAATAATTTAAGTAAACCTTTACATAAAATATAAAAATGTAAATAATGAAAATTACACATGGATTGTGAGATTTTCATTTAGAAATAACTTTCAAATTAAATATTAAAGCGAAACAAAATACTTCTAAAACCGAAAATATTCTAGGAATTTTGGAACATTCTGCAACCGGTAGCTTCATTTGTCATTTTTTCACCACTACCACATACCTGACATTTATGGGTTTTTAGGTACAATCACTTTAGATATGTTATAACATATTATCTTTTCTTTATTTTGATTTAACTTTTAAGTAATAATATGTGAAACAGTGATATGATACCTGACTAAAAGAAAACAAATAAGTCTAGAAAAGTGTATAGAACTAGATGTGTAACATAAATGTAGTCAATCAATCCGAAAAATTGCTAAGAGAATGAGGATTTTTTATAAAGGTCTACAGAACACAATTAAAAGATATTGGTCCAGTGATGAATTTCATGACAAATCTAAAAGTATGAATAGAACAAAAGATTTAACAATTACATTAGTTTCTAAGTGAAACAGAAGATTAACGTCTTCTGAAATTCCAGTTAAATTAAATAAACAGCGTGAAACTTCTACTTTTTTAACAACGACAAAAATACGACTCAGTTTTGCAGGACTGATTATTATTACGTGATATGATGTGAGTACAGAATGATGAGCGATCTGCGAAAACTTCTCAACCAAAAGAAAACAATAATGTGAGGTTAAGCACGATTTTAATAAACAAATAATTAGTTAAATTTTATGAATTACATTAAATCGTAACAAACGTACAATATTGCGGTTAATGACCGATTGGGTTTACGACCGGTTCGGTTTACGACCAATTCGATTTTACAACCGATTCGATTTACAACTCATTCGGTTTATAGTCGATTCGGTTTACGAACGATTTGGTTTGTGTCCGATTCGTGGATAAGTGATTAAGCGTGTAACACGAAACACTAAGTGAATCAGTTGTTACTAAAACCCTGTACGTCATATTTTGACCAAATTGAATTTGATACGAGAATCGATAAACTTGATACATTTACATCATTTGGTATTAAAGCCCTGTAGCTCTTTTAAAATAATATGTATATAAATGTTTTTTTAAATATCTCTAAAATAAAAAAATATGTTTATTTCATGTATATGTTCGCAAAATGTTTTTTTCTCGTTCCTGAAATGTTAATAAAAATAACTTCGGAAGTATTAGTAATAAGTGATTCAGTTAAGTTGTATGATTTTATTTAGTATACACCAAAATGTATAATTTTCTATAATAATTATATACACACTGACGAGAAAAAGTTCTGCATACATTCATTTAAAATTCAGGGGCTTATTTAAAAAAACGCTCAGATACGACAATTTTAGTTTTTGGCTACAGGTTTTTCGGTGGTAAATTTATGTATACCGGGTGGCCCTTTCCTATCTTTCTAACTTTTAGTATTTTACTAGGACAATCGTACTGTTATCAACGGAATTGTTCCTAGGTAGTTGGATAAATTAGGTGACGTCCGAACTCATGAGCTGAGCTTGTTGCTCATTAATTTCGATACTACATATTAATAGCCTAAAAAGTAAGTAAAATTTAATAAATTTCTTGAGTCTCGATTTAGAAAAGAATCATTACTTAAAAACTGGTGCTAACGGACATAAAATTTAAACGTAACGAATCGGCCGTCAACCAAATGGGTCGCAAACCGAATCAGTCGTTAACGAATTAATCGTAAACAGAATCGGTTGTAAATCGAATCGGTAGCGAACCGAATTGGTCGTTAACCGAATCGGTTGTAAATCGAATTGGTCGTAGTTGGTTTTATAACTGAATCCCACTTTCCTAAGACTGATTTATCTATAGAATCATCAACGTTCTTAGGGTTAGTGCATAAATGCATTATTCTCCACTATAACCAAAAAGTTAGGTAAACTGAACACTTTGTGTTAATTCAGAATAATGATCTAAAATACAGCGCGAAACTATATAGAGATTACCTACAAAAACAAAAAATCAATGAGCTATTAGAAAACATGGTTTGGTTACCGCAACCAACGAATCTCAATCCCATTCAACTACTTTGGGAAGAGTTTTATAGAAAAATCCGTGAGCAGCATCCAATATCGAAGATACACCTATGGCAAGTTCTTCGAGTTTCATGGGCAAACTTAATTGGCGAAATGAAACGCTAGGAAAATTAATGTTTCGCCCGGTTATACGCTGCAGCCATTAAATGCAACAAGAGGACATTTTGATGAAAGATCAATTTAGTCTTGTTTATAAATAAATATTCACAAAACTTTAAATTGATTCTGTTTAGGATACGTTTTAGATTTTAATAAAAGTTAATATTTGTGCTATTTTGTCTAATTTCTTTTAACGCCAAAGAGAAATATTGCAATACTTTAAATTAAGAGCGATTCCAAACTTTTGGCCGGCAGTGTAATTCTTATTGCGTGAAAGTGAATGATGTCGTCATGATCTTCACGTCAGTTGGCAAGCGTTGATTATCGCAAGAAAGCAAAAGCAAAACAAAAGATAAAACAAACCAAATCTGCATTTTAAAAATCGTTTCATGAAGAAAATTATGAAACACAAAAATTAGTTAAAGGCTAAGAAGTTTTGGCAGTTATTTAGAGTCTGAAATGCAATAATTCCTCTACAACAAAAATATAACGAGTTTGTTTAAACGACATTTTGTATCAAAAATGACCTTTTTTTAATGGCCCCAGAATAACTACTTCGCTCATTTTCAACCAATGCAAGATCGGCATCAATAAATTGATGGACGATCTCATAAAAATCGCACAACCCTTTCTAAAAACGTTGTTATGAACGAACGTAGATTTTTATGGGAAGTACGTCATAAACCTTGATATACAACAAGTTCGTGCATTAAATCTAGTTTACGAAGGCTGTTCAACAATAGATGGACTTTTTAGGTTAAGGTGAATGCCATTGGTCCAATTAAAAAAAAAGAACTCTAGTTTAAGTGAGTGTTCACATTAGAGATGAATGTCGATTGGAACGTGTTTCCAATAGTTCAGCGCCAGAATATTGCCGGAATAGAAGCCGAGGAAATTTGTTGTTTGAGAATTTCCAAGATATTTAAGTCCAAAAAGGACACGTCAAGAGTAAGGCGGCGACAACGGGGCCACTATAGAGAAAGGCAGCTCCAAGTTTCGGGCTTTGTTCTAATAGCGATAAATTTGCAGCAGTTTAACATTACAATAATCGTCTGCAGCATTGAATGCGTATTGTGAAAGTTTTGGTAGAAATCATTTTTGAACGTAAAGCTTATCCGAGACCCCGATTTTTCATTGTCATCAAATTAGGATATTTCCGAACGAAGAACCCGAGGGATTCGATAATGCTTATAAATTGCCCCCTCCGGGGCGCATGAATATTTCCTTGAGGCCTAAATTAATTTTAAACTGGTTAAAAATCTCAAATCTACCAAGCTCAAAGTGAAATAGTGATTTTTTAAAGTTTTAATTAAATAGACACGGATTTGAGGGACACAAATATGCACACTCGAACAGCCCTTATATAGACTGTTTATGACAAAGACCGTCCTTTTATTAAGTCGCATAAACTTTAATTAAAATCGTTATAAATGTCCGAAGTGGTTTATCGTTTGTAATTACGTTTTCGTATGGCCCAGAAGATATTGTTTTTCCAGATATTTAAACGTTTCTGATGGTATTACGTTTAACGCTCCGTTAATTTTACGTTTTAACTGTGGTAAATGTGGCCTTTTTAAGAGAGATGAAATATATAAATATTTAAAAACCGCATTGAAACAAGTGTCTGAAATGATTCCTAAAGAAATACGGTTGAAATAATATTTCATTTTTCACCGAAAAGGAGTTATTGACAGATAATTCCGAGTTTCAGGTGGAAAAAATGACAAAGTAACTGCCTCTCGGAAATAACTTAAAACTTATGACCCCCCAAAGGAGAACGCAGGGGACCAGAAGCAATTCGTTTTATTGTTTGTGAAAATGATTATAGTTACTGTGTGACAAAAGGTATAGCTTGACTAACTCGTTCTAGAAGATTAAGACTTTTGATGTGAAAGAATTTTAATAAAATTGTGGACTTACCATGCCAAATGTCATGAATGTTTTAGTTATACTGAATGTTTCAGTAACTGTGTTACAAGGCAATATCTCCGTTACAGTTAGAGATATGTAGAAATGTTTAAGGGATAAATTGTTGAGTTTAAAATACATAGGTGTGCTACAAGTATTTTTGTTATTGTTTTATTTGTTATATTAAAAGTCAATATCAATTACCTTATTTCAAATGGAACACCCTATATATTTTTGCATTTTTAAATTCTAGGCAATAACCCTTAACTATCGACGTAGTGGTCTGACAGATCCAGCTTATCGATTTATGGTTCTTTTTATGTGACATCATTCACCGATGTTTTAAAAATTAAAAGCATATTTAAAAAATATTACTTTAGTTTGTTTTATTTTAAAAACCCGGTATGAGGTACAAGATACATATAATTTTCAGAATAAATAATGAGAAAAAATTGTAATTACAACACTGTTTTATGATAGTATAACACACTACATGTCTCTAGTTACGTTGGTAAATTAGCACGTCGGTAGTTAAAAGTTAAGGTAATGAAATACTTATTAAGTTTCTCTATACCTAGGTCTAGCCGTTTTTCAGATATTTTGCTTTAAAAAAAACACCATTTCTGCAAAATGTGAATTTCTCGGTTATCTTAAAAGCTAGTTTTCCGAAACTTCGTTGGCATGTTAACCAGATTTGATAGATTAGCTTGGCAGGAAAAGTTCTTGTAAATATTATATAGGGTGTCCCAAAAATAATCTCAACTTTACACAAATTTTAAGGTAAAAAGCAGACATGATAGATTAACCGAATAGGAAGAATTTTTCTAAATATTATACGAGGTGTCAAAAAAAATCTCAAAAGTAAAGAAATTCAATAGCAAAAAAAGTCGTTTGTTTTAAATGGAATATCCTGTATCATTTTATATTTCTTCATTACAAATTCAGTTCAAATTTAATTTCAATTAGGAGTCCTTATGCCTAAAATTCAAGCTTTTAATAATTCGAAATATAGTTTTGCAAAAAAATGTAGAAGATTTTTAACAAAATACGCAAATGCAGTTGTGAGTTTAATATTTTTGCTTATCAGTTTTGAATAATGGATTTTAATAACAATTATTTAAATAGTGACGTTTTAAAATTATTCTTTATTCATGAAGAGAGTAACAAAGTTTTGGAGAGAAAAGTCGCAAATTACTTATGACAAAAGCGTGAATTTTAAGCTTAAGGACCCCTAATAGAAATCGATTCAGAATTAAATTTAGAATCTAGATGTGTAAAATGATACAGGGTGTTCCATTTAAGACAAATGACTTTTTTTATTATCGAATTTCTTTAATGTTGGGATGTTTCTTTTGACATCCCGTATAATACTTAGAAAAATTCTTCTCATTAGGCTAATCTACTATATTTGATTAACATGTCAACAAGTCATAGCTTTTAAGATAAAAAATTTCTATCAATGCGTTTCTTCAAATTAAAGGCAATAATAGACGGTTCAACCAAATTGAATGATTTTGGTTGAAATATCCAAAAGTCAATATAAAAAAATCATTGAATGGTTCACTTCTATGTTTATACAATTCCATTTGGTTGTTTCATCCAAATTGAACAGCAAAATTGAACCGTCTATTATTACCTTAAACAATTTGTCCCTAAAAGATTTCCGAGTATAACCGTAACGGAAATATTACATTACAACAGAGTTACTGAGACATTCTGTATATTCAGTCAAATACAAGTAGCACTTTGAAATATTTGAATTACCAACTAAAGATTTGTAAAGAAACTTATCATGTAAATAGTTGATGTAATTCCTTACAAAACAGAAGTTCCCAAACTGTAGTACCAATATTACTAATGTTACGTAAAGCTTAGATGACAATTTTTTGTCTTTTGATGAATTTTTTCCCTACTGTATATGGAAATGGAAATTCCTCAAAGAAAACTTTGAAATATTTCCTCCAAAAAAAGCTTCCGACAAGTGAATGTCGCCAAGTTGTTCTACCAGATCGCAGAAGATTCCGGGGCCCAGTCTATAGGCCGACCTTGGCTCAGATTCTTGCAGAAGGTAAGGTCAAAATTACGAGAATGTTATCTGTTAGTCCGGGAGATTTAATCACGAATAACAACAACACGTACCTCGCAATTTAATAATGAAGGACCCTAAACTGGTCTCTAAATCAGTGAGTAATAACGCTTATCTGGCTTGAGCCGTATGTCCATTGAGAGTCCTGCGGGGGCCCTTTAACGTGCCCTCCGGATCATTTTGCCGATATTTGTCTCTGTTATATGATATCTAAAATGTGTATTTCGTGTTTGCGTATATTAAGTGCCGCTAATGGACGTGTCCGGACTATTATTGTTGATGGACCTTTTCCCTGGTTATAAAACGTTTTGGTTGGATTGGTGGCCGTTTAGTCTTGTGCCTGATAACCAGGAAGTGATCGTTCTGTGTGTGGATTATTACATAGAAAATTTTAAAGGTAAGATTTATTGGAAAATTATGTAATTTAAAGAACAGATGGTATCCTGTCTAATTGGGAAATTGTTATTTTCACCTAAAAATGTAATTAAACATTTTTATATAAGAGCAAAATGAGCATTTGCAATAAATATACAACGTAGAACAACCAAATGGAACAAATTCAATATTTCAATTAATAGTATTTGCATATTTATTAAAATTTCTGAGACATGTTAATGTCAAATTCTCAAATCACATACTGCAGCGTAAAACGTCATGTGCAAGTTCAACATCTTTTGGATAACAGTTACAAAAATTGCAACTGTCAAATTTTTAAATTAAAACAAGAGATTTTTTCATTATCTGTTCAAAATGTTATTGCTTTAATATTTATCGTAAACAATAAATTCTTCTAATTAAATTTGTTAATAAACAAAAAAAAATGAATAATGAATAGCATTATGTACTTGCTAATGTTAAAAACAGTAACAAATCAATTTCGATCTAGGAAATGTTCCAATTGCATGCTTTGAACGTCTTGGAAGCAGTCGTAAATAAAAATGTCTCTTAATGCCACTCAACATCTCAGGAGTGACCGATCTAATTGCAAACGTTATTCCTTCTTTTAAGTCAGTTAGATAGCGTGGTTTAGTGTTGAATACTATTTGTTATATATGTATATATCATATACTATACAGGGTGTCTTAAAAGTAAACGTAATCCTTTTAGGGACGTGTTCCTCTTATAAAAATTAAAAAAATTTTATATAAACATGGGTCTGGAAGTGTTTCGTTTCCGATATGCAACGTGTTAAAGTTTAAGAAAAAAGAACAATTTTTATTTTTTAATTTCCAAACGGCTTAAGATTTTTTAACGAAATTTGGTATACGATTTTCGCATATTGGTCAGTTTAATCCGGAAAATTACCAGCTTGAACCATTCATCAGTAGCGGAGGTAAGAGTGTCATGTGTCACCACAATTTTGTATGAATAAAATGGACACCCATATCTGCACCACTGGTGAATGGTTAAAGCTGGCGATTTTTGGATTAAATTTATTAATATGCTAAACACGTATATCAAATTTCGTTAAAAATCTTAAGCCGTTTGAAAATTAAAAAAGAAAAACTGTTATTTTTTTTAAACTTTAACACCCTGTATCTCGGAAACGAAGTATTTCCAGACCCATGTTTATATAAAAATTTTTTCTTATTTTTATAAGAGGAACACGTCCCTAAAAGGATTTTGGTTAGGTTTGAGACACCCTATATTTTTCAATGATTTATTATATCACTATACAAAGAAGTCTAATAGAGTAAAATCAGGTGATCGTGCTGGCCATTCTACCTACCCTATTCACTGATCTGGAAATGTTAACTCAAGGTATTATCGAATATTAATATGTCAATATGATCCTTCATCCTGTTGAAAATCATAACACTTTAGCTGGAACATATGAGTTTGCTTGAGCAGGATATGTTTGTTAAAGTTAGTACGATTTTATTTTAAAGTAATGCTATATTTCTATTCAAATTTTCATCAATAAACAAAGGACTAAAGACATGGTCTTCTATCACAATAAGAGACCATGTCAATGTTTTGGATAGGAATAATTATTGCTACCCAAACATTGATCTTTTCAAAGTGTTAAATCAATAGACGATTAATATGGCCATGAATAGTAAAAGTGAATTTATCAGAAAACAAAATATTTTCTCTATAGTTGGATAACAATATTATCTAACCTTTGCATGAAATCGTTCACAAAAATCCTACGTTATTTTATCAAAATCATGAGTGCCTGAATTGGTGTCAATTTATAGGGATGTATTTTATTTTGTTTTAATACACGAAAAATCGAGAAATGGCTAACATCCAATGATGAAGGTGCTTGTCGAATCCAATTATGTGGGTTTCCTTCCAATTCAAGCGTTACATCCACTTTAGTATCGCCAACTCAGTTCATTAAAACGTTCTTTTTTTTATCTGTCGTACATGTTCACTTTCGAATTTCAATTTTACTAATTGTACGTTTGAATATAAATTTTTCTTAAAATTGGCAAGTAACTTTCATCTATGATCGTGTTCTATCTCCGCGGCTAACCATCTGTAGAATTGTTATTTTGTGTATTTCTGTTAAATAATTCGTGTTTCTGAATTGTAGTTAGGAAAACTCAAACAACACTGACATGTAATTTAATGGTGTTAGCATCAGATAGGAAGTTGCATTTTCAACAGAACTAACAATGCCAACTATGAAGATTGTTGATAAGTTTTCATGTCTTGTTTTTTCTTGATACAATCGAAAAACCCAGCTAAGAATGATTTGTTTATTATTTTTTAACGTTATTTAGAACATTACGCTATTAGTTGTTCAATTTTTTAATTTGTTATTAACAAATTTAACTCTTTACCTGCAATCATGGGTCATATTTGTCCGATCGAAATCTATTTTGTAGGAAATCTGATGAGACTTAAATAAAATATGGTTTGTTTAAGTTAAATTTTCAGTTTATGTTTCAATGAATCCTTAAAGTAGAAGAGTCAGAAGTTGGACGAATTTTTTTAGATTTTTTAAACCCCTTTAGCACGATGTTTTAGGCGTCAGTCGTAAACAACCCACGTTTAGAGAAAAAAGATGCACAAAAAAACTTTGCAGACAAAGGGTTTATAAGAAAAATTTATTTTTACGATAAATTTTAAAACAATAACATTTTTAAATTGAGTAAGAAAAACCCTTTCAAATGAGGTAATACAGCAAGTCTCTATTTCTAATTTAAAAATTTGGGAGTAAAACCTGTCACTTACCAAGAATTGAGTTTAGAGATGAAACTTTTACATTGTAGAATGTCATTTTAAAATCCAAAATGGACATTTTCAGATTTATTAATAAATATGCAGTACGGCCGGCTACAGATGAAAGTGGACAACTAAATATGTAATTATTTTGTAAATCTAGCTTTTGAAACTCAATTAGCTTTTCGTTATTATAATTGACGTGACAATGACAAATAAATTATAATCTTAACTAAAGTCCAATGCGTCGCTTAAGTTTATTTGAAAAAACTAAAATAATTACACTAATTGAAGAACGATGGTCAAAAAATTGAGAAAAGTTGGTCATTTTATCGCCTTTAATAGTCATTTTGTCAATTATCTGATCAATTGCCTGTCAATATAGGCAAAAAATCTATAGATAAAAGTCGGATTTACCCAAATCAAGGAAAAATTATTTGAAGGGTCGTCAACCTTTATCTGTCTCTGACTGTACACTAATTGAAATATTGAATTTATTTTATTTGACTATTTCATCCTGTATTTTCAGTTTAATATGATCAAAACTAACTGTTTGTATTTGAAATGTTAACGATGCCGCATCATTGGCCTTTACTTATTGACTCACTGGATACACGTAAGGAAAATTCCATGCAAACTAATTGAGATTCCGGATGGGTCCAGATTTCCCATCCCTTAATTATTTCCCAGAAGTAGAAATTTACTTATTACAGGTCAATGAATGGGTTTAATCCCCAAACATTGGCGAGGATCTAATTGAAAACACATACCCTGTGCTATAGTGTCCGTATCGTCGGTTTTAGTTAGATTCCAGGAAATTAAGTGACTTGGACAGATTCGCACAGGTAATTCAGCTTTGTTGCAAAATTAAAAAGTTTGTATGTCTGGAATCACGTTTTTCAATCGAAGAAGTCATTTTAAATTAAAACAATTAACAATTGCACATTCGATTTAATTTCTCATGAAAATTCGAAAATCGAATTTAAATAGAGAAGTGGCAAACGCAATTTATTTATTTTGAATTATTTCGTGTGGGAAACAAAGCGTTGCTACTTCGATTATATTTTGTTTTTTTCGAGGAGGAAATATTCAAGTTAATTAAATAGCAATTATTGATTGAATTGAAAAACATGTTTCAGGAATTATAGAAAGGCTATTTTCCGAACACATAAATTTTCTCAATTTAAAGTCTATCCAATTAAAACATTTCTAATTAATCCTGTAAAACGATTTTTAATGAATATACCTGCTGCACTATATGAACTCGTAATGTGCAGAAGGCCTTGCCAATGACATAAATTTTGTTTGGGCATGAAGCAGAAGAAATTGTCTTTCGTGACGAGGGTTATGACTGGCGATGAGTCCTGAGTGCTGAAACTAAGAGATCAAACAGGAGAGTTCTCACGAGAAAGACAAAAATAAAAAAAGCCCTTGGTGTGTAAAAATGGGTAATTTTTGATGTCTTAATCCTTTGAGTGGCTGCCAAATTTACCTGGCTGTCCAGACCTCCTTCCAAATGATTATAAAGTTTTTGGCCCAGTTGCAATGGAAAAGATCTATAGAATCTACTACACAAACCACGCGGAAAAATCGCAAACAGACTGGTTATTGTTTTAATAAATTGACTCCGCTTCTTAATTGAATCATGTATAATAAGGAGAATGAAAAAACCCGTCGTTAATTAAGAAAAAAAGTTCAAACAAGTCTCAAGTGCATCTTCCTTCAGGTTGTTTATATGATTAAAGAAAAACTTCAAATTTTCGTTCTTGAACGACTGAAAAAGTTATTAAGAAGTTGAAAAATGAAAAATACAATCAACACCAAATGAAGGGGCCTTTTTATAATCAAATCTCTTGAGACAACGATGTTACGACATTGATTTTCCTAAAAACTTCCGATTTTTACGAAATGTTGTCACAATAATTTTAATGAACATTCGCAAACGGATAAAAGTCGGAATATAAATTTTAATGAAAACCAGCAAATGAAAATTAACAACGACTAAATTATAATCGGCAACTCGTTTGGAATGGTGCAAATGTTAAAAATTCGCAAACCGCGGTCGCGTAAGCTTAAATTGCTAATGAAAATTCACGAATTACATGCCCAAATACCGACCTCGAAAATTACTTAATATTTTCTCCCCTTGAAAATTCCTGTAGCTGAAGAGAGCAAAGTTCCTTTCGAAAGTTCAGTTTTTTTTGTTTTGTGACACTTCTGCCAGGGAAAATTGATTTTTTTTAAATTAATTAATACAGATTGACTTAATTAAGTTGCTTGAATTTAGTTAATGTATATTAAAATTAATGAGGTGAAAATGGTAATTGCCTGCTAACTTCAGATCGATGAGAACTGCGCTTTGGACGAGCATTTCTGATTTTTATATTTTTAGTATGAAGCGATCGTGTTGCTTAGTAATCGCTTTCTGTGCCATTTTAACTGATGCTGGACAATTGATTTCGTCGTACAATCTTTTGACACCTCCAGAACTAATCTACGCCCAACAACCGTCGAATTTACACATCACGTCGGTTCAACCGTAGGTAACAATCCATTGAAACTAATTTTTGAACTTATTTAATGGTTTTCATAGACAATTACCAGCACATCCTACTGTTCTAGCAGCATTACTGGAAGAATCAGCTGTTCCAAATGATTTGAAAAAATCCAACACTTTCTATGGAAACCCTATAATAGCTAATGCACTCTCCGAGGAATCTTTAGCTTTCAATAAGGAAATGGTGGTTTATGATCGACCTTCGGAAAGAATTGATCGGCAACAAATCGTCAAGCTGATCAATAGTTTAAATAGAGTTCACTACGAATAACATGTTCCCCGTATTTTCATTTATGACTTAAATTATCTTTTTCCTATTTTGGACGACTCTCAAGAAAGTCTCTTATGTCATATCTAGACAACTGGCGGATTAATTTTTTATTATCTGGAGAGATTGGACGTGGATCGAATTTTGGAGGAGGTGGGGAACATTTTTCTATTTCGGAGTCGAGCGGTAAACCAATCAGAAAATTGCAATTGGGGGTGTAATCTCATATTTTTCTTATTAGTTAGAAATGAAATCTAGTATCGCGTACAAAGTGAAAAAAAAACTCTCAAGTCGGTGTTTTTCACTGAGAACTCTGGATTTTTTATCTAAAGGGCCAAACTTCATCTTAAACTTTAAACTTCTCTTGGTCATCTAGTAATTCTAAAGAAACGAACAGACATTTTAACTTTTGCTTGCTTGAACCATGTTGTTCCGTTGAAAGGGCTATCTAAATCTTTCCTGGCAACTGTTCCACGACTGAAATGTTGTTGCCACATTGCACAATACTCGAACACATACACGTATGGAAAACGAAAAGCTGTCCATAGGAAATATAATGGAACTGACAGAGAACACACT
>JABRWK010000978.1:0-12975 GCA_013372445.1 Hypothenemus hampei | reverse complement strand
TATTCAATTATGAAACACCCTGTATAATGTAGTCATCTACTGTTTGTTCTAATTGTTTCTTAGATATAAGCTCTTGAAATTGATTCAAAACGCCACTTTTTGACTATTCAGACTTAAATATCTCGAAATTCTCAGGTGATAAAGCAATTTCGGCGACATTTTCGAATTCAGTGTACCCAAAAACATAAAATACAGGTGGAATGGTGCAAAAAGTTTTTTTGGCTGTTGGCTTGTGTTATTTGCGTAAAAACGTACATAAAATGGCTTTATAATAAGTAATTATTACTTTTATTGTTAAGCTTTCACATGAAAGTTTAAATTCAAATCTAATTACCCCCCAAGGGGTAATTTCAAGAGACGTTTATTAAAAGAATCTTTTTTCAATAAAAATACAAGGACAACAAAAGTCAATCGACTCGAAAATGGTATAGATTGTGACAAAACAAAAAAGACTATTTAAAGAATGATGGAATACAAGACGTGGTCCCCTTGTGGGGGTAAAACTCCTGTATATCAAATTTCATTCGAATATTTATGCCCAAAGATATTAGCAAAAATCTGTATAATAATTTAAATTGTACCTGCCATATGACGTTATAGCAGTTATACATACGTACATATATTAATATAAATAGTTTCTCTATTCTATAATATTTTAATAACACCTTCACCAATTTTATTGAAATTTGACAGATGTTTGCAGTAGGAAAGGGGTAATTTCAACGTATTAAAAAACTAAAATGATAGATATATATTCCAGTGTCGTCCGTAAACATATTGTGAAACATTATACCTTTTTTTATTACATTTAGCGACAGTAAGGTAAGTTGCTTTTCCCAAAAACGAAACAAAAAGTGAAATGGAAAAAAAATTAATTATTGTCCCTCCCAACTAAAAGTAGAATAAGGATTTGCAGTAAAATTATATAAAACCAGATGTACGTACCAACACTGAATCAATGTTATTTTTATGCATCTCAAATAGTAGGTATGCGTGCATTTTTGACATTAAAATGCTTGCGTTTAATTAATTTTAGTAATAAACATTTAAAATCGTATATTATTATAGCCTTTTTCGAGTGACTCGTTCGAAACACCCTGCAACCGATTTTATATAACACAATCAATCCTGCTGAGAGATGCACCTGCTCACAACTTGCACTCTAAGAGAGAGTTCAAGGAAAAACAAGTTTTCAATGGCTACTCGCGTTCTTATTAACGATGGATATATTAAATGGGGTTTAGATTGTTGCACTATTACCAATAAAATATGTATAATAATGCCGGTTTTCACTTGAGGGCTTTTCAACATGAATTATTTGTATTCCCTTTATGCAGTTTTTATAGTTATTGTCGGCTTATTTTGTTTGAATATTGTTTTGTATTAAGTCATGCATCGTTGTTAAGCGCAAGAACGAACAACAAAACGCCTCTATTATAAATAATCTTTAAATAAAGAGAGTTAATATCTTAACAAGTAATTTTCCATATCTTATATGTACAAAGTCAAGATTGTATCTTTTAATACGTTTACATATCGCATATCGAGGTGTTGTATTGCTACTGCATCAATTTCATTTCAGAGAAAATCTTTTGCAGAGCAGCACCTCCTGGTTTAATTAAATTTTTTATTTGAAATCTGATGATTACATCTCCATGGAAATTATAGAGGTTCAATTCAGAAAGGTGTTATAATAGCGCTACTGAATAAATTGCGCAAAAGGTGTAAGAAGGTACGAAGGAATTCAATAAATAAATTGGTTATTGCTTGCATACCTCATACCTTTACTAGAAAGAACTCTTTCAAAGTTATGACATGTATACTCTATTGAAATGCTTCGTTTGTGCACCGAAGGATTCTTATTAGTTTTAATTGGCGATAAGGAATTTTGTGATTTAGTTTTATCGACTTTGTATTGATATAATCCGTAATTATCGGCTTGCAAATGGCTCATTGGAATTCATATGGATCATTAAGTGAGTAAACTGCATCCATATTATTGAAAAATATTTACTCATTAAATTACAATCTGTACATACAGAAAAGAATATATGACTTTTTTCCACTTTACAGCTGGTCTATCGATTTTTCTAGGTGAGATAGTATAGATATTTCAGCAACGTCAGTCATTATTAACGGTAGGTCCAGAAATTTTGGTTCGAAAATTACATATGCTTAGAAGTCAAGTCTCCTCTTAGGAAATCTGTAGGAACTTTGCTAACACAAAACCCTTACTAGAGAAGTTTGGATGAAATCTGATCGTGCACTTCATTGAAACAGCCAACATATTGAGTAAGAGGGATTCCAAAAAACCAAGCCGAATCATTTTGCTAAAATTTGGAATAAACTCTTTAAAAGAAGATTTAAAAATTTTATTTCAACGAAATTAAGATGCAAAATCAGGTTCAATATTTCATTTGCCATCAACCATAACAAATCAATAAATTCTTTGTAGTATGTAAATGGCCTTTGGCAAATTAACGAAGCCGAAGAACAGCAGTATACTTATTAATAGAAAAAAAATAAATAATTAATACCGGCTAGAGAAAAATCACTGCTTTAGTATTTACATTTGCATAACAAATACGTCTACAGGAAATCAGTTAACGACAAAAAAAGCAGTTAATGCTGTTGAACTGTTTTGTAGCCAAAGAACGGTTTCTCTCCCATACAGGAAAAAATTACGAAAACTACAACTTTTATACAAATTTTCATCCCAAACTGGTAAGAGTCTGACACGCGTCGTTTTCAAAAATGTTCAAAATAAGATGCTTCTTGGAATGAAGTGAGTTCACTGATTAGAAACAATTCTCGCCAAGTGTTAATAGAATCAGTTAATTGCAGTGTCAATGTTAAAAAAAAAGAAAGTCATAAAATTGAACGAAATGGCAGTACGATTTGGCAACGTGGTATTGATCAGCTCACCTCTTGTATTTCCTGCAGTTTAATTTCGATGTCCCCCGAGGGCTCATAGTAGGTATACTGACCCCATAATATACCTGTTCATTCATACACGCTCACATATCGTGGGAAACTGTACTGCGGCGGATGGACGGACAGCAGGCCCGATCTCTCTAAGCTCAGCCTTTCTCTTTTACACCGACAGAAATCGCCGTTTGTTTCGCTTTGTCATTTTGTCAGTCATTGCGGCCATCGATATATTCCTGCTGCCGATTGCCCCCAGGTGATTTAACTATGTATATGTACATCGTTTAAGTCCAGTGGTGTAGTTCCTGTCCTCCTCCATTGAGATGTCTTGTTTATCTTAAGAGCCCACGTGTTGTGTTTACGATCCTGTTGACCCTTATAGTATTTTCGTGGGGGAATTATTGTTTGATGTAATCCTTAATGCACGTCACTGGATTTTATATCTAATAAACTAATCATTTACCATGTTATTACTAGAGGCAGAGGTGTTTTTTTTCTTAGGTTAATCGTATAGCGCTCTCAAATGCTCTTTTTTTTCTTTCTCTTGAATGGTAGGCAGGAATTGATTAATAATTTATGTGGTTTGTTGTTCCTTGTTTGCTACCTAGCTGCTAATTGACTACTTCCTAATTTGCCAAAGGGCTTCTAGAATGCTGTCTTTCCTGAAATATGAATTATTTTTATTTTTTAAAGTAAAGAACTGTATTGGATATGAAAAATTAATTGATTTCCACAGAATTGTTAGTAACTATGGATTAAGCATACTGGTGTTTTTAACATTTTTAACAATTTCCCGAGAAACTGTTACGTCAAACACAACCGAACCTATAGAACCGTGAAAAAGTTAAAAATAGCAATGTTATGAGCAAAAAAAAGTGTAAAAAATCAAAAAACACACATTTGTAATTCAATTTTAGCGTTTCCAAAAGACAAAAACTACATCACTTCGGCAATGAAGAAACATATTTAAATTATACCGGAAGATGATGAGATCCATCGAATATAGATAAACACATCTCAAGCTACCAAAACAGGTTTTCCTGCCACGCGACCGTTCTCTCGTTCATTCATTCGGGCTTCCCCCGCCAAAAGAGTAAAATTCTACTGAGCCAAAGAGATTAGATTGCCACTCTACGAGATGTTGCTGCGACTTGTTCCTTGATGAAGACGTCAAATGCAAAGTAAAATTTCCATTGTCGAGAAATAATTAGAATTGTACTGCTGCTGTTGTTGCTACTGCTTAGCGAACTTGCATGATCCCTAATAACATGTCGGGCATAAATTATGCAATTTTATAAATTTTAATTGCCCTCCATGAGTCTCCCAAGTTTCTAATAAAGACTGGCCATTATTCCATCTAATTACAGATTTTAATGTTGCAATTTTATGTAATATCGCTTTCATATTATGTGTATTGATCCATGACAAAAACAAAAAACGTAAATTACATATTTCTCTGGAACTATGAAGGTAGGTAGGTACTGTAATTTGTTTGTTTGTGGCATGCAGTTTTAGCAGAATTATCAATGGGATTGGATTTAAACGAAAACCCTTGTCCTAAGGTTAAGAGGACAACTAAAAATAACTAATTGCAATTTATATTTCTATAAATTTGTGAATGTGGAATCAGTTAAATCTCTGAATGGTCCAGATTAAGTATGAACAAATAAACCTGACAATCCTTTTATCGTAAAACGGATATCCTGTACAAGTGCCTGAAACAAAAATGAAAAGAGATAAAAGAGTATCAATAATGTTAAATGTTTCAATATTTAAAGTGCTTGTTTGACAACAATAAAGTGAATTTTTTCATGGACTTTGTCAAAGTTAAACAATCCCAATTGAAACTTTCTTTTCGTTAACGTTAATCGGGGCCACCAATTTTTTTTCAGTTACATACAGGTATATGTTGGACGTGTAAAAAGGGCATTTTTTTACATATTAAACGTGCATATCGTCACTTTCCGTACAAAGTGGTCTAATTGAAGAAATATGAAAATCGAGTTACGCCTCTAAAACATTCCCTCTTTATACGCATACTTGGCTCGCCAAATGGAGTGGCTATCGTTTTTTATACTTTTATTATAAATGCACATAAATTTCAAAGCATCTTTGGTAAAACACTTTTACAATTCGAGCATTCGCGATTTTTGTCTCTTGTGTAAAAGTTTGCCCGAATTATAGTTACGTCACTACATGTGGAAAGTGATATGTATGCTGTATCGGCCAGTCCTCCCGACATCGTCATTCATGCCATAAAATATTTCCAAGTAAGGAAAAAAAGTGAGTTACACACAAGCCAAAAGCGTGTAATCGAAACTCATGAAATGAACCATAAACAAGTGCATTTTTTTATCCGAGTAAAAGAATTAGAAAATCTGATTGGCGGTACCGCGCAAAACGAATCGACAATCGAAGGAAGCGCCTGTTATTGCCGAAGAAATAAGAAATGACACAATGCGTCATTTCAAGGTACGCTTGGTAACGAGGTGGATTTTTGCATTGTTATAAACTAATGTTAGGTAAATTCTTATGTTGCCAGATCGATGAACGTGTACGTTGCTTAGTCAATTCGAAAGTTTTGTTTCTTTTTTCAGTTTCGATTTTCCTAAAACGGATTTCTTCCGAGTCATTTCGTGGATGCAAGAAAAGGAAGACGCAGACACCGTTACTATATTTTTGCCTTTTGTTCTGTTTCGATTTATCGAAACTGCTCCAAACTGTTTCGGTACGCATTAGAAACGCTAATAAACAAAGCGTTCAGCAAAAGTTTTCTGATGAAAAAATCTTTCAAGCCACGCAGGTGCGCCATTTGCATTGCAAATAACACCGATGCTGCTTGACTCTGATTTTGTTATTGCCATTGCTGCTGTTGCTGCTGCGGCTGCTGTTATTGTCGCTCAGTTGCACTCGGGCTTTAAATAGTGTTTTTTTTTCTGTTTCAGTTTAATGAGCCTCTTAAATTCTAAAGTATAATCATTGCGTCAGTGGAAAAATACGACTCTGACGGGAAAATTATTGACGAACGTTTCTACAATTGGTTTATGACCCAATTAGGGTGGAATGGCATTTTAAGCCTGTTAAACATGTTCCAACCGTTTTTCTTAATCATTTTCGAGTTAATAAATTATCTTTTAAACATTCCTCGCATGTTAAATCTACAATTTTCACAGAAAGTTTACAAAAACCTAATATGTACCTATTTGGATTGCGTTTTCCATCTATAAAAATAAATTAATGAATATTCAAAACCGTCACAGAACAATAGCGGGCTTATCGATGGGAACCATCTTTTTAAAATAACCTTTTTACCATCCATTAAATCAAAGATATATAGAGCTTCAGGTATGTAGTTAAAAAATGAGTGTTGTTTTACCGCCGCATATTTTCATGTTTGATTTATCCACCCGCAAGTTAACGGTTTAAAAAAGGCTCGTATAATTTGTATTTAAAGTCTATTTTTTCGTAAATTATACAAATACATAAGAAACTTAAACATTTTTCCTATTGATTGAGCGCTTCAAGACCTATATAGGTACATACTTAACTTCTACATACAGAGTGTTCGAATTTTTTGAGACATGGTTTAACATAATAAATATTTTTAATTTATTTCAAAACTGCAAGATTATATTCGGTATGGTGTGAAGAGAATATTAAGTAGATATATTTTCAATTTTATAAAAACAAGTCGGCCTCGACAGTGAAGCAAAAACTATTTGCTTTTCAGGTAAAGCACCCTTTTTGTTCAAAATACGACAAAATTTTATTTAAAAAATTGTTAAAAATATGAATGATATAAATTATGACCATATACATAGAAAATTTTAAAAAGATCTACATACATATTTTGATTAAAACGTTATTTTAAGATAAAACCAAATGAATAATATTTATTAAATATTTTGTTTGTAGAAGAATGATTGAAACAAATGATAATAAACGAATTTAAATTAGAAAACGTAATCATTTCTTACAGTATAATGTTATTATTACGTTTTGTAAATTTAATTTATAACTAATTAAAGCATATTTTGTTTAACATGAAAAATAATAAATAATAATTCAAATAGGAAGATTTTCCTAACATAATTTTTCTTATTATTAGTTACATTTTGTGGTATCATGAACAAAAGGGATACTTTATCGGAAAAGAAAATATTTTTAACTTTACTGTCAAGATCAAGTTATTTTTAAAAAATTGAAAATATACTTGAAATTCTTTTCATAACAAACAAACTATTAGGAAACAGTGCATAATAGTTTTCGAGAAAATCGATTCTTTCTCTTTAAATCCCAAAAATGAACGAAATTAAAAGGAAAAACTGAGGTATTCTTTAATTTAGTATTTGCAGTCCTACAAAACTTATTTGTTTCCAAAGAAAAACAATCTCTCAAGAAACTACTATTGTGGATTTTGCAAAAAAATTGTTTCGCAAACTAAAAGATATAGTTGCAGTTTCGAATCGGGGATTAAAGTTTCATTGAAATTTAAAAATACTGAAACACATTAAGATAATACTCGAAATGTCACGTTTTAAAATCTTCTTTTTTTTTAAATTTTATCTGAAATGAAATAAAAATACTGTAACTGTTAAAACATTTTAATGAAATATTGATCAACTTCATGTAGAAGAACGTGCACCTGTTGCTCCTTTTAAAACTCGATCATCGGCCCTAATGAGCTTACAAATCGCGCATACTTCTCATAGTCCTTCTTCGGTCGTTTTGTTCCACACATTACTTAACATCATAATTTTAATTTATTGATAAACCGCAACGTAACAACGATATTAAATTGGAGCGGAGCGGTCGTATTCACGCATCATTTAACGATGCCACGATTATTATGAGGACGATGATGCTTCCGAATGCACGTGCGTCATTCTCTAATTTTGTTTTCATTTTTTTTTTTCGAAAATTCGTCGTATCGTGTGGGAAAGAAACAAAGGCAGGTGCTAAGGTATTGAAGTGAAGGTTTTGGCCGTTAATCGGGTTGTATTTTCCCATTATTAACCATGCAAAACGTGCACTCATTTATTTTCTAAACTGAACATAGTATTTGCATCACTACCTTGAACTTGTAAGCATAAATTTTGAATATCTGCGGCGCTGCGTGAATCCCTCCCTAGCTCAGCACGATGGTGGAATCTTCACTTTAACATTTATGGTAAATGTGAAAATCTTCCGAAGCGCGAAAAGGAAGCAGCGAACCTAATAATGCCCGAGCCACCGTCGATTTAATGAACAGCATCCTGACTATCTTATTCCATCACAACTGGTTTATCTAGTTTTAATAAGCCCAGTCCGGCGATTGATGAATGAATATTACTCGGACTAACGGTACTTTAATTTAAGGACGGGATTAATTCGTAAAAAAACTGCTTTCCGATTTCCTCCATTGACGATTCACTTCCGACTGAGATCAGGTTTTTTTGTTCATTCGCATGTCACTTAAAAGTTTTACTGAAACGGTTTCTCGAAAAAAATCCAAGAGGATTTATTAAAATGCGCACGTATTAGTATTTTATCTTCTTCTGCTTCTTCAGTAAATTAACTTTTCCGTTCTCAATATTGGTTTTTCTTCTAAGAAGACATTCTTTTTCTATTCATTATTCATACAATGTTATCATTTTAAGATATACATTTCTTGAATGTATGTTTCTTTTTAAACCACCACGGAAATATTTATAATAATTAAAACATCGTCAATATTACGGTACCCGTACTGAATAAAATTCCAAGCTTTTATTTTCTTTAATAAAATTGAAGTAAATTCAAAATAGGGTATTTTTCCCAGTCGCTTGAAATGTTCGTCGGGGTCAAAGGCGCACCCAGAACAGACCAGGAGCATCGGAGCGTGGTTCCGTTCCGTGGAGAGGTCCCTTCCACCTTGGAATGGACAACGTTATTAACGACGAATAATTGTTTTCGCCGTTGTGATGGGTTAATAAGGCCAGAACCGGACCTCATATAGGTTCTTTTTTTGTATTAACGAAAAGGTTCTGGTTCCATCATCAACACATAGAATCGATTTAATGATTTGAAATGAAAAGATAAATTATTAAAAATCATTAAAAAATATTTTTTTTTAAATTCAATTCAGAACTCGTTGTCAGTGTTTTCAAGTTCAACTCTGTATTGTTTTCCAAAATTACTATCAGTCGCGGTATTTACAAAAGCCCATTGTTAAATTGTTCGATGCCAACTGAATTGTAATATTTAATAGGTTCCAGGAACCTCTTAGATTATTTCAAAATCTTTTCTTATTTTTTTTTTCATTTTGTAATACACGTCTGACACTCTTCATTAGGATCAAAAAAAAACTCAAAATCGCTTGAATTTCTAAGATTAATTTGAAACATTTGTCGAATGTTGAACAATTAATCATTATGCAATTATGTGTTTGAAATTAAAAAAGATTAATGGCATGAGAACACCGGTCCTCACAACACTAATTAGCTTTCTTTTTTGTCCAATGACAAATCTTATTAATGAAATTTTTAAGTTACGATTTTCTCGTAAACATATTATGTTTTCTGGAAAAACAAGGGACAAAATGTAATACTCTTGTTTAGGTCGCTTACAGCCCTTAATAACCTCGGAGATTATTCGGTAAAGCGTGCAATTCAAACGAGAGAAGGGTTGAAAGCAATAAAACACTCCCGGCTAGTTACACTCAAATTCCCGATCTTAACGCGCGTTCGAACGTTGACAAAAAGTGTCGCCGAGGACCCGACGCCCAAATTAATTAACTCCTCCTCGGTCTCCTCAAAGAATCGGCATCGAAGCGACCCGGAGGGCATCCGGGCAAGGATGAAATCGGTCAGATTATAGGGCATCTCCTGATTAATTTAGAACCTTACGAAGGTTCATTTCTACTGAACTATTGCAACATTATTGCAGTATTTTCATCGCAACTCTTCAAATTATCAATTGAATTAAAATCTGGAGATTGTGGAAGCCGTATAATATTTATTTTTTTTCTGTTGCATGTTAAAAATTTCTGGCGCTTCATTATGATCCCTTGTTGTGTATTGAGATATTATCTCAATTCACTACGTATGTTATCTAAATTAAAATTCCCCGTCAATTTATTATTTTCTAAATAACTCCAGCACTTAATTTGGAGGGTTGAAAATGGGGGTAGGTTATAACATACATGTATCTTTGCCGCTTTTATGGATAATTGTGCGAAGGGAACTCCTCGACCGGAACACACAGGTGGACAAAACTGTGGGAAAAAGTGTTTTGCAGGTGGGGCAACGTTAAATTATAGGAAGTTAAATTTCAGTGTTTTTCAGGAAAATGTTAGGTTTTCGTAATGCGTTGAGAAGTTGCCTATGAGAGAACAAAAGACGCGAACTGTTGCACGTACAACTGAACCAAAAAAAAAATATGTTGCCCATTAAAAAACTCTACCATATATTGAAAATGAAATAGTGTCCACAAGTGGCGTATAATGGTTATGCTAATTGAAAAAATCTACATATAATGCAAAGGAGACAATGAATATTCATCGTTGTCTATTATCGTTAAGGATCAGAGAACTGCCCTGACCCTTTATCAGGGATCATCAGATATTTTGTGGTTTATTTGTCCATTTTTATACAACGACGATGTTATTAATGAAATTTCGTTCCTTTTTTTACAATTCATTCTAAATCCTTGTGTATAGGGTGGCCTCTTAAATAATATCTTGAAATTTCTTCATATTATCATTTTGCTCTGGTTGTTAGTTGGATGGCTCTTCAAGGACAAATTTTCCCGAAAATCATAGAAATAATCGATCTGTCTGAGCGCGTGTTTGAAGTGTGCATTCATCAAATACCACCCAATAATACGTCATGTTTATACAAACCGACTCTTAAAAGCCAAACACATCTCGCTCAATAACGACGAACACATAATATGTGTACACAGATAAATACTCTTAAGAGTTCGAGCAATCTTGTACGAGTTAACACTTTGTATTTGACATTTTATGTAGTCGTAAATGTTGACATGGTCAATATTTAACGGGTCGTGAAATATAGGTATATATTCTTCTTCGAAAATATCGTGACAAATATCTGCTTAGTCAAGAAACAAACGTTGGATGAAGATGAAAAAAAGGGAAAAATTAGAGGGATTCCTCAAAAACCTGGTTTGTCACAAGTAAAATTCCAATTTACGTTGTTTTTTTTTCTGGTTTGTTGTTTCTATACAACGTGTCAGCAAATTGGTAATGAAACATTTAATTAAATCGAGACTAGGAGCAAAATCAACGACGGAACAATAGCATTTATAAATACATACATATAATAATCTTAAAAAAAAAAGATGACGATTACTCCTGCTTTCTGTTCCATTGTTTCACTTGGGAGGAATATTAACATAAGACGATCGTTAATTTTGCCAACAGACGTGTTCAACACACCGTGTAACAGCGCCCCAGGTACGACCATGGAGTGGTGTACCTGTGTCTATTGTCTGGACACCTCGTCAAAGTTACAGACTTCAAAGAAAAAAAGAATTAGGGAAAAATTCTACATTACAACAAATCTAATTACATAAATTAATAATAAATTCATGGTTTATGGACAGAAAATTAATATAAAATATTAAAGACGAGTTCATGTAAATGTAATTTTACGATGAAATAAATAAGACTCTATGCATAGTAGTAGTTTTAATATATTATTATTATTACACCTCTTGTCTTTGCATGGGAATTACGAGTACAAGATTTGCTTCTTCTTTTTCTTCTTCGTTCGTTTCGAAATTAAGTGGTTATCATCGATTCGATTGCCATGGCACTGAAAGAATATTTTATACTTACATACCTAGGGGGAATTTTAATAAGAAACTTGGTTGCGAGTTGAACGCGTTTTATGTTAACCATAATTATGGTTATGGGGAAGAGTATCAGCGAGTCAAGAGAGCTGCACGATACTTTGTCCATTGGGTATTTTTCGCTAAATTCCGAGGATATAAAAATAACTATTCTCCTTCCCATTATTATATCGATACGAATGTTAATGATGACAATTAAATAAAAATAGTAAATTTTCTATTGTCGAATTGGGTATTTCTAATTGATTACGCAATTGGATATTTAACAATCGTTTTTTTTTTATTTTTTACACCCGAAATAATGCTGTCTCAAATACATAAAATCTAAATTTTTTTAGACTTTTATTAACTTTTCCAATATCTATATCTATAGTGGAAAACACAACAAAAAGGAAATATACGAATGACTTATAATCTTAAGCAAATTTATGGACCTTCTATTTCAATCCAATGTTTAAGCGGTATTTCAAAGCTATTAGACCATTTTGAGAGACTGATTTTTGCAAATCTTCCGGTTAAGTGTTTCTAGCTGCACCAATTACCAAGTTTCGCCTATATGTTCTCCTAACGTAGAATTAATTCATATTTGCAAACATGTTTTTTGATCTGCTTAAAAATTGTTACAATTAATTAAGTAACTGATGGCTAAACACCGGATGTTGGATACAGAGCAAGGTTACTCAATAATTACCCATTCAGGAGAGGTTATAAACAAATTGTGTCCTAAAAAACGACTGTATAACGTCAAAATTCGAAAAATATCATGTTTTATTTTTCATGCTTGACAAAATGTACTTTTATATCTGTTAATTACGTTGAAATTAATTTTTTTTCTCTCCAAGTATACATATAGCATTGTATTAATGTAAAAAGAATCGACTTCATTTGAATATTTTTTAATACAAATTTTCATTTAAGGATAATCTTATATTCTTTACGGAATAAATCAGAGAGTCAACGAAAAAGCTCTCAATTATAAGGAAAAAATGTAGTATAACTCCTATACAGCGTAATTCACGTAACCAGTTCATTAGAAATTATTGCACTTTTTTATTTTATATTTGGAATTGAGTTAATACAGACACAAATGATTTATGTAAAATATTTTCAATGTCATACTATACATTTTAACATCATAATACTTCCGGTTATCCTGGAAATCAAATTAGCTTTCTTATTTCAAATGGAACATCCTATATATTTGCATTTTTG
>JABRWK010000975.1:0-13035 GCA_013372445.1 Hypothenemus hampei | reverse complement strand
GAACCATTACTATTGATTCTTAATATGAAAAAAAATCAGGAAATACTACTTTAGACGATCATAGTTAACTATTTTTTTATACTGTCTGCACTAGAAAAACTAATGATAGATTTTCAAAAACGACTTGTATCTTATAGCGATTTCCACTGGCTGCACTTTTCGGCACTCAGTGTATCTCCATCCACCTCTGATACCTTCAGTAATAAAGGAAAGAAATACGTTCAGTGCCAAAGAGTGCAACCAGTGGAAATCGCTATTAAATACTAAAAGTGCTTTTTTATTTGTTATTTGACATCTTTTATTTAACAAATAAGCAGGGTATGTGCCAAAACCTATATTATTCTCTCATTTCTAATAAATAAACGATCACGCACAGATTATATAAGGTTTGTTCCCAATCGCCTCCAAACTAGTCAGCGTCATGCTGATTGGTCAAAAACAGTTTGCAAAATAGTTTTGACCAATCAGCATGACGGTTGACTAGTTGCTGACTAGTTTGGGGACGATTGGTAACAAACCTATAATATGTGCGATCACATAAATACTGAATGAAATTTGTACAATATCTACAGTAGAAATAAAATAAATACACGAGCTGTAATCACGGCTTCAATAACTAAATACAGCGATATCCCTCATGTCTAATAATTTGTAAAGCAATGTTTGGGGATTTTTTTGATAAAATTAATATTTCAGTTAGTAGCATTGGATAAGCCGACGTCAACTGTCTAAAAAGTACTATGGCTGTCAAATATTTCGGTTGTGCATTATCATCGGTCTAAAAAAGAGAGATTCATTCGCAAAAAAAGCAAATTGCGAGACTACGTTTCCAATTACACATTTATCTTTTTATTTGAGACTGTTTTAGATTAATTTCAAGGGGCAATATGAAGGTTACTCTTAAAAATCTGCAACAACAAAGCTTTGTTGTAGATATTGAGCCCAGCCAAACGGTAAGCCCTTGTTGCATGCTGGTTTGTTTTATTGTATATTTTATAATTCTATTTTACTTTGCAGGTACGGCAGCTCAAACAAAAGATTGAGGCAGAGAAAGGAGACGAATATCCTTCGGATAACCAAAAACTTATTTATGCTGGTAAGCTATCTGTAATTTACTTTATTTGATCTATAGACTCCTAAGAGTGAAGAGCACGTTTTTTTCAAGTTTCATTCATTCCTGTTAAGAGCAACAAGTCTTATATTAAAACAGGTTCATGTATTTATTTATTTACTTCTGCTTATAGGCAAGATATTAACAGATGAAACATTGCTTTCCGAGTATAATCTTGATGAGAAAAAATTTATAGTAGTTATGGTCACTAAGCCAAAAGTTGCAGAAAAAACTGAGTCTGGCGATGGAGCAGGGAGTCAATCAACCAGGTAATTTTCTTTTAAAAAGTCTTCTGTTTAGCAACTCATTTCAAACGTTCAGTAGCAGTTTCTAACCACAAAAGTCCAATTTAAAAGAAAATCACATTTCCATACAATTACTTGCTTAAATGTCAAGGTTAATATCCTCGTGTATCTGTTTACTCAACGTTCTATTTATAGATCAGTTTTCCCTGGATTCGTATCAATTTTCTTCTGTTTATCTTCAAAAAGAATGCAAAATACGAGTAATATTATTTGCAGTGCTCCAGCTCCTGCAGCTACTCGGACTCCGACCGCTTCAACGACTACACCTCCACTGGCGACGACAACAACAACAACAACAACAACGACTGCTTCAGCGGGCACACCAGCCAGAGCCCCTGCGAACACATCCATAAGTAGTGCAGCCGAATCGACACTGCTTATGGGTGAAGAATTTGAAAATATGGTAAAAAATATAATGGACATGGGTTACGCAAGAGACCAGGTGGAATCAGCTCTTAGGGCCAGTTTTAACAATCCTGATCGGGCCGTTGAATATTTAATTAACGGCATACCTCAAATCTTCGATTCGGATGTGAACGAATCGGCCGATTTGTCAGGAGTGGACCAGAGTCAATCTGATGCGGAGGATCCTTTGGCATTCTTGAGAACTCAGCCGCAGTTCCATCAGATGCGTCAGGTTATTCAACAGAACCCTCAGCTGTTGAATGCTGTTTTACAACAAATCGGACAAACTAATCCTGCATTATTACAACTGATTTCACAAAATCAAGAATCTTTTGTCAGGTTATTTTATGAACATATGGAAAGCTTGTAGGGTCCAATGAACTTAATATCCAGTATTTTTTTATGTCCGTGCATGTTGCTTGTCATAATATTTAATAATTTATAATTCTGTTAAACTGTGTTGCCACTAGTTTCTTATGATAATCGTAAACATTGACTGGAAAATCTTCCAATTCGGAACCTTAATAACTTGTCCGCATTGCAATAAAAATTAATATATTTGGAGCATTAATTAATTGGACTCTACATGTTATTATTTTGAAACATTCCAATTGATATTGTAATACATTTTAGGATGCTGAATGAACCAACGCCGGGATCAGGTTCCACAACTACGCAAAGCGGAGGAGGCAATGCGCCTGCTACACCTGCTGTAGCCCCGCCAGCTGCAGGTGTAGGTGGTGGAGGTGGTGGTGGAATGGGTATTCCCATTCATGTAAATATCTTTAAATTTATCCATGGGACATGTGTTGCTAAACCATTAAATTTTTAGGTTACTCCTCAAGATAAGGACGCCATTGAAAGACTGAAAGCATTGGGCTTTCCCGAGCATTTAGTCATACAGGCAAGTACTTAACTGAAAAGGTTTTAAAAAATTTACATTGCGTTGATTTTAGGCCTATTTCGCATGCGAAAAGAACGAAAATCTAGCCGCCAATTTCTTGCTCTCGCAAAATTTCGACGAATAATAATATGGTTATTACATTTCCTCGTAACACTTTTTAACCATCTTATTTTTGTAAGGTTTTCACATTTTTCTTTTTTTGTTCGGTGTTAAGATTGTAAATAGAGTGAGAACTCCCAAAATATTGTCCCGTTTGTGTGTCACTCTATGTAAATAATGCCTTTTTCCTTTTTTTGTTTTAATTCGGCTTTTCGCGCAGCAGTTGAATTAATGTATATCTCATTAGATTTGTAATATAGTTAAAATATAAATACACTTAAACAACATTCAATTTTGTTTCTGTTATAGTGGACAAATAAAAAGACATTGTATATGTGTATAGTTAAGTTTCTTTCTTTATTATTTTGCTTTGGCACAGTTCTACTTATATAAGATATCAGATAGAAAATGTAAAGAAAATTATAAAATACTAGTATAAATAAAAATTGTAAATTGATCCCTTTTTGGCAAAAATATATCAGTAACGTTAAATAATTTTTTCTATAAACGAGATTCTATAATAAAATATATCTAAAATGGGCTGGGAATAAACATGCCAATGAAATAGAACAGTTTTCTAGAAGCATACTCCTTTAATTTGCATTTTTTTTAATCTATGTTCATATACATATGAAACTAGCATGCCCAAGTTTGAAAATACATTCAGACTTACTTATGAGCATGCTCTCCTCAATTGCTACTGGTTCGGTAAAATAGGCCATCGTGTTATATAAAATGTTATTTTCGTATACATACATCTACTAGCGGGGTGTACTTCTAGGTAGTCCGTGCTAGTAATTAGCATTGATATTCCTGGTCATATAAGTATTTGAGTAGACAGTACAGTGGCTTTATAAATGATTAGAAGCCGATCAAATTATAACTATAAAAAAATAAGATTCCTAAATCAGCTGACGAAACTGTTCATAAGCGTTTGGCTCGAAATACACGTACTAGTGCAGATGCATAGCAATTAACTAACATATTCGTTTATAACATGCTCTCCGCGCATAGGCATTTTCTATAGATCTAGCACAGTGTGACCGCAATTTCTGTAAACATGGTCTTTGATATTAAACGGTTTAAATACAGAACTAACAAGTAGTAGTATTCTGAATGTGTTCTACTCGATTCCCATTATCTATAGTAAGCTGCAAGTATAAAATAATAAACCGACAATCAACCACATACAATTGGAAGTAGTACTATGTAAATAACAATTGCTCCAAAACAGCATGTTTTAGTGCTTGTAACTAGCATGTCTATTCCCTGTCTTACATGTTAAATTAAAATATATAAAAATTATTAAATTTATAGAGAAAAGTAGAGTGGGAAACAGTCCGAACCAAATCAAAATTGTAAAAAGGCACAAATCTAGAAAATCACACAAAAGTCGATAAAAAACACTAATAAACGATTTCTCAAACGACTTTGAAATTGCAGCCAACAAAAAAAAATGAGTCGTGGGTGTAATCTACTCTAGACAGATTGCATTATCACAAGCTACAGTGCTTATTACATAGACGCTAAGAGAATTAAATTTCTACTAACTACAAACTGACAGTAGAGCATCTGTTTTCACAGAGGTCCGATGTAGATAGCTTCAACTTCAAATAGTCGCTCGCTGAAACGTACCCTAAACGAATTTAACCAGAGGCTTCACCAATAAAACTAAAAGGCACTTATCAAAAATAATAAAGTTTTACATAACATTCAATTAAAATAATATCAGTTGGGCTTATTATGCATTTAAAAACTGTTCCCCCAGAAATACACTTGACTACCTAATTCTATATTAGAATCAGCGGATTAGAAAAATCACTAAAACTTAAGCATTTTTAAAATAAATGATCGAAAAGGCTTTGTTGAATATGTGCATCCACTTTGGATTCTTCTAAATGCAAAATTTAATCGGGCAAATTCCATTCCTATGCAATTGGAAAATTGTATTAATCTATGACTTTACTAACACTATTTCTCAAATCTATCTACAAGCTATCACAAAAATTTTAGTACATTACGCTAACAAATTGCAAATAATAATGGATTCAACAATATACGAAGTGATTTTCCAAAGTTCTAGCTAATGGAAAATTGGTTAACATGTTCGGTACCAACGAAATTTTTAGAACGTACCCCAGTAGATCATATTATAAAATGCTAATTAAATTTCTAGAACTTTTAAAACACCCCTCGTATTGCTATAATATGTAGCACCTAATAATATATTTTAAATAAAAAAAAACCAAATTTGACAAACACGTAAACAATGATAAACATTAATGATATTTCTGACATATCACATTTTTCAATGAAATCTTTTCTATTATTCACGAAATTTCTCTGCCTAATCAAAAAATACCGTTTAATTGACTTGCCTTTGATGCAATGTCGCATGAACGTATCTAACATGACAAAGTGTTTTAGCATTGTACTGGGTCGCCGCTAGTCGATGACAAAGCCATTTTCGAGAGAGTGGATAAGCTACGCTTAGGAAAACCAGTGCCACCGCTACTTTCGGAAAAAATTTTCCGAAAACTATGAAATAAATACATTTAAATTGCACCTGTATAAGTACACTTTAATCAAATTACTTACAACTTCCTTATGCCAGACTCGGAAGATTTCTTCCAGGGCGCGTCATCTGGCTCGTATGGTAAAGGCCCTTGAACAGGAGCATCCTCATCCACAGGGCTAAATAAATTAATTTAAAAATTGAAATATTTTTTAAGGATATTAAAGCACTTACTAAAGCGGAACTTCTTCTACATAAGAATGAAGCTTATTTGAGTTAAAAAGGGTGTCGCATGCATTCGTTCCCACAGTAAAAAATGAATTTCTAAAACTACAAAATGCACGAAAATTAAACAAAAAGTCTCTACGGGTATGTACGAGGTAAGCGATAAGTTTACGCTACTATTGGAAATTTCTGGAATATTCTGGAATTTTTTTTTGCGAAATGAACATAAATTTTTTCCACGAAGCTGTTTTATAAGTTTTAAAAATAAATAATAATCACTTAAGAAAAGATCTGGGCTGAAGGATGGATCAACAAGTTTTTCAAAACCACTGTTCTTAACAGGAGCATTAGCAATGGTAGCCTTATAAATAGTAATACTGTCATGCGGACGTGCATAGTTCGATTCAGGTTTTCACACCTTTTCTCTTTGATCAAATTTCTCTATTATTGCTAGATGTCGTTTAACTTCCTGTTTACAGTAATCTGCCTTTCCTTAAAACCCATGACCAAAATCCTATGTGATTTCCAAAAAATTGTTGCCATGATTTTGTTTTCCGATTGAATTCCACTTGCTATCGTTAGCCGTTTTGCATTTGGTCTTCACAATTTTATCGATTCACTTTTTGACAAGGGATCATTGTATCAGATCACAATTTTATCCCCTGTAACAATGACTAAAACAAGCCCTTTGTGATTGTCATGGCAAAGCTTTAAAAATTGCTGACCATATGCCGCTCATTCTGAATTGAAGACAAAAAATATGTGATATTGTCAAATCAAAACAATTGCTGCTAAGCGACTAAACTAATTATGGAACTGAAATGTTTTCTTTTTTTTACAAATCATGACGGATTATGATGCTCTCGATAATTCGTTTTAACTTTTTCTAGAATATAGTCAAGTTGGAAACTTTTGACGCTTACCTCGTATATATTTTGGAGTGTTAATATTAAAAAAAAAAATACTTACGTTTCGATTTTATTTTTAGGCCTGTAAGTCTCTAATTCATCTTCTAAGTCACTAACTCTTGCTTTTAACTCATTTCTCTCATGCAAAATATCCTTCAATTCTTGTGTGGTAAATCTGGGCCGATTAGGATCATCCAAATCATATACCGCCTTATTAGGAGGAAATGGAAAATCGCCCTTAAATATCAATCAATTTCAATCAGTTTCAACTGTTGAAAAACAATCTTGCCTTAACTAAATCTTCATTCTCTTTTTCAGCTAAACCCAATTTTTGTCTGAGTGCATTAATATCTCTCTGTTGATCTTGCATTTGCACTAAAAAATCTGCTCGTTCATCGCACATATTCCTCACTTGATTTTGCATCGATTTATGTTTTCTTCTCAACTCTTTGGTGGTAGTTGTTAAACGATCTACTTGAGATTTTAACTACAACAGGATTTTCATCAAAATTAAATAAATTAAATGTTACCAAAACACATACATTTTCAACATCTAGATTTTTTTCTTGTATTAACTTCTCTTTTTCTCGAATTTCATCTCGTTGTTTTTCCAAATTGTCTTTTAATTTTTGTAACATTTCAGCATCATTCCCTGAATCTGACCAGCTCATAGATGATTGACTCGAGTTCGTTTGGCATTTTCCCAATTTACGATTTTCTTCTTGCAATTTGGAAACCATTGTAACCAGTTCATTGCTTTCAGAACGCCACTGGTCTTCTATTGCTTCCAATTCCTACAATAGTCACGACATTAGAATGTTGAATGGAAACTTTTATTAAGAGACCCTTTCAAATTTCTGTCTATATTCGGCCTTTTCCAATTTATCATTTTCCAACTGGGAAATTTTTAATTGCAACTCATTCAACAAAGTGTTTTCTCTTTCGTTTTTTGTAGCGAGATTTTCCAACATTTCCAGAGCGCTAATAACTTTTGGCATGAGTGCTGTAACCGCATCTGGTCCATATCTGTTAAATAATTAAAAAAATAAGCAATTCAAACTATACAGGGTAGAGTATCGAAAAGTATCCAACTAAGTTTTCTTGCGTTTGCAAATAAAAATGGAACAATGCTTGGTCAATTTTTGATTTTGGTGGGGGACACATTTCATTCACAATTTTATCAATTTAATTTGTATCCCTAAGCGAGGGTGTCACTCACCCTCAAAATCTTACATAGAAATAGCGTTTGAGTGAAAGAGTCTATTTTGTAGAGCATTACATTCTCTTTCCAGTGACACCTACATTTTTCAAATTGGAATCATATTTTTTGAGAAATACGTCATAAAAAATTATAACGTCTTAACATTTTCAATCTAGTAAATGTTGAAAATGTCCACTACCAACTTCCATACAAAAATAAAAGACCTGTACAAAATGATATTTATTGAATCTTCTAAAGGCGCGTCCAGATCGAGGTTCCAGCGCAATCCAAAGCACATGAGGTTAGATGTTGCAAAGCGTTCGCTCCGTAAGGTGATATATCAGAAGATACCCGACCAGATCTCGACAGGATTTGTTACATTTTATGAGCATTAATTGGAACACTAACGGTGTATATGAAACAGTTAAATCCTCTCCAAATTTTTCCAATGGCAAATGCCAATACCAAATGCATTGATGCTCAATTAAGTAGACGTTGTACGTGGAACTTCGGTCTGTACGCACCTAAGAAATTTGGTTAATAACAAGATAAATCAAACAACACCAGGATGTTCAATACCATTTTGAACAGGTTCTTGACTGTTGTTGGAAGGTGGTGGACATTTTGAACATTTACAGGACTGAAAATGGTAAGACGTTATAATTTTTATGACGTAATTTCTTAAAAATATCAATTCAATTTGAAAAATGTAGTTGTCATTGGAAAGAGAATTTAAAGTTCTTCAAAACAAAGTATCATTCAACCTCTATCTTTATTTAAGATTTTGAGGGTGAGTGACACCCCTCCTAAGGGGTGCAAGTTGAATTAATAAGAATACCAACGAAATGTGTTCCCTTAAAATCGAAAACTGACGAATTCGAGAGTTTTCCAATTTTATTTGCAAACGCAAAAAAAACTTAGGTGAACAATTTTCGATAAGCCATCCTGTATAAATAACCAATTAACAAATATTAATTTGAGTATCTTTCTATAAGAGGGTTTTATTCTCACACATTAAAAAAATGATCGAAACACTCGTCTAACACAGAACCATCGAGAAATTGCAAATGATGCAAGTTTAAATATAAATCAGACAACAGCTACTCAATAGGGAGTCTCGTGTAAATTCAGACTTTATAGGAAATGGAAATTAAAGAAAAAAACACATTTCACACAACATGCACAGTCTAGGAATTCAAGGATAATCCACTTATAGTGATCATAGATAACTCAAAATTAAGGTTTTGCGGAGATGATGGGTAATCATTATTTACATCATTTGTCAGTGTAATGTTCTAGCTAATACAATGTAAAAATTGGAACATGAGTATCTGTGCCCAAGAGTCATGCACCACATGATGTCTCAAAAATCAACTTCTTTTAGACTGAGATCCGTATTGCAAATGCTGTTTGACTAGAGTCGACCTAATTGTGAATATGCCCAACAAGGCTAAATTAGATTAAAGTAGTAAGGTTGCCGTAACATATAGGGTGTATATCAAATGTATATTAATTTTTTTTATACCAATTTGTATTGATTTATATGCTACTTTGCGAGTTTATGAAGTCAAAACTCATCATGTCATTAAGTTTATGCAACACTTATCTATCTACAAGTTGGATCACGTTTGAAAAACTTTAGCATGATCTTCTCAGATTGATGAAAAAACATTACCAGAAACAAATTAAACAACAAATTTTTTTGTAAAGAGGGAAGAAGTGAGTTCAAAGAAGGTTCACTCGTCATTTTCATCAGGAAATACATGCCTCAAACCGTACAACCAATAAAGCGCAGGTGTTCGTTTTAATTAGTTTTAAGTATTTGTTTCTAATGGAAGTGGGAAAGAGAGTGAGATCATTGTGTGTTACTGTTCAAAACATATATCTTGATGAATCACCATCTGGAGTAAACATGTTTAGGTATAGAAGACCTGAAGAAGATAAGTGTGGAACAACTGAAGCCGGTCAAAAACTCCAGTTTGTGACTATTGGATCACAGATACAGGATTGACAGAAATCGCACAGCATTAGTCATTACTTGTATTTAAAATGGGTCCATAGACAATCAACTTACATATCGAGTAGCAATGTTGATCGTTTATTTGAGTGGAAATTAAAACATTTGAATATTTGTTGGGCGGACCCTAATGTTGACAACCAAGTTAATTGTCTATGAGTCCCTTCAGAATGAAACAATGTTGTAAGAGAATTACCTATGGAGATTTATAATTTAGTGAATCACTGAATTTAATTTGCATAAATTAACAGTTTAATTTTACTCTAGTATTCTACGCCCTGACTTCAAATAAAACAAAGTTTTTCAACTTCATTTTCAAAATAAATTAAACACAATTTCATAGAAACTGACTTACCTATCGATAATTTTTTCACATTCTTTTCCAATATCTGAAGCGATATCGTACACGTCTACCACAGTTACGTCTCCGGAAAAATCACTATTATCTTCCATTTTACCCGTTTGAATGGAAAAAGTTAAACGGGGCATTCAAGAAACTCGCGAAATTCTACAAATGGTTGAATGAATAATTAAAATATTCAAAACAGCGTCTTCTATTTGTATCGATTAGAAATGTCATTGCAAAAGTCAACAACCAGTACCAAAATGTCAAACATTTAACCACGTTCCGAAATCCGGTGGTATATTTAAATTATAACATAATAATCAAAAATTTATTTACAAAACAATTCATTAAAAATAATACAACAACCCTTTTTAAATGGATTGAAACATGTAACAACAATTAAAGATGCAATGGCTAATAATAAAATAAATTTTACAATGCAATGACGTCGTTTCCACTCATTCAAAGTGGAAATGTGCAGAAATCGGTTTCTGGAATTTTCCGGCAGCTCAAATTGGCTGGGATGTGGAAATAGGGACAAATAGAAATCGTATAAAATTGCCCTGATTAGATCATTTTCATTAACCTTCCAATCTTCTAAATCATCGTTAAGGCAAATGAATTTTCTATAAGGCATTTGGTTATTATGGAAGAAAATAAAAAATACTAGAAAGATTATTACCTCAATGTCCGTCGAATTTCGTCCAAATTTATCACCACATCCGAAACATTCGAAATCAACATTTTAAAAGTCGTTAAACTCTTTTCGGCATTTTTTAAATATGTGATATTTATATTTGGGAATAGGGCCTAACTTTTTCTTTAAAAATTCAGTCAGATATTTGCAATTAACCACCATATCTTTGGTGATAGTAGGCTAAAATTCCAATAATATTAAGAGGGGAAACCCAAAAAAGGAAATAGTACCAGCTTAGAATCTATATATCTTTCATAAGGAGGCGTAACATGACCCGGATACTTCTTTAATTCACTGCAATTAACCAAAAATTCTTCAAAATGATCCACTATTTCATAGCTCAAGGGCAACTCATAAATTTTGGTTAAGAGGTTACGTATTTCTCTATCAGACCAAGTTCTAGAATAAAAAATATAACATGTTTTTGATGTTTTCCTTGGAAAATTTCTAACTAGATTTGAACAAAATTAATGCAAAGGCAACAAAACTTCAAGTAGTTCCATGGAGATGTTTAATTAATAAGATTTCCTAATGTTTGCCAATTAAATAAGAACTATTTGATGGAGTTTTCTAATATTGATTGTGCAAAGTGTGTGGTGCATAATAATGAACATTTTATTGCATCGCATTATAATAACATGAAGACCACTTGAAACTGCTGGTTTATGGTTCACAGAAATTGAGGTAGTCGGTCTTTCTTGTAGACCTCAAACTTCTCCAAAAATCTCTCAATGATTTTGAATCAGAAAAGTAATTCTAGCAACTCAACAGCTCATTATACATAATATGTCTAATATAACGCTATATTATAGCGTTTTTAGTTTATCTAGTGTGCATGAATACCAAGTTTAAATACTCTCCAAGTATAATACAATGAAGTTTTGTTGAAACAATCATTTTGTTCAAGACTATAAACTTACCTTGAACCATCAGAGTCAAATTCTTCAAAAATACTTTCGGAAGTCCTTTCTTCAGTTTCAGACATTAAATGATAATAATAACTAAATCCGAATTGCATATCATCGTAGTGTCTAAACCGGTTTCTTTCCGTTATGACAAATTCAGTTGGAAACGTGTTTTCCAATTGTTGCAATATATCGCTTTAAAAGACTATATCAAATCCTTTTTATTGAAATGTGCTACACTTACGTATCGAGAAATATTGGTGCATGTGCAGGTACATATCTGGATTTAAACCCATATTTCTTATTCAAGACTTTTTGTGTATATTGAAGTGACTCCAGAAAACCATCAGTTTTTACAGTATTGTAATTGGAATATTTTTTACTCTTAAAAAGGTATGTAACTTTAGAGCAAACAATTCAATATTAAAAATAATATTTCACCTCATTTCTTCTTTTCCTCTTTAGCTTTTTATTTCTCATTATGATTCCCTTGTTATGGTCCTTAACAAATTGCGATATGGATTTTTTAGGGTGTTTTAGGGAAAACGTTTCATTAACTTTGAAGGTAGCAGTCTCAAGACTCTTTGAATTGTCTTTGGCAGCATTAATACTTTTGTTTAGGTGGACAGGATGCTTTTGATAGTCTATCAACATTTGTACTTTTTCTTTTAGAGTTTCAATTTCTTTATTTACTTTCTCACTGTAGGATTCAGTTGATTCATCAAAATCAAATGTTTCGGGCTGATAAATTACAAGACCTCTATCCTAATAACAAATATAGAATATACAACAATATTGGACTGAATTTATAATTTTGTTCCAGCAGACAATCAAGTTGATCAACTATTAACAAAATTTAACAGGGCTGATCTAGAACTGACTACTTATGCTCGTTGAATAAACAATGTTGGAGTTTATGCGTTTATGCTAATGTGTATAAACAGTCACTTCCCAAACCAATTCTGTTACCACACGAACGCAACTAATATACAGGGTGTCAATTTGAAAACTTCGGATCCCTATTATCTCGAAACCTGGGGTCTACAACCCTAAAAATCTTAAATGGAAAGGGGTATGTTGTGATACATCATTTGAAAGGTATTTTAAAACTGCACATAGGTGCCTAATTAGATTTTAAATGTATCGATTCGTTTTTGAGAAAAAAGCCCCTCAAAAAGTCAAAAATTACAAAATTAAATATTGTTTTCTGCAAAAACTATTAGGTTTTCGATACATATTGTAAGGAACTTTTCTCTTGGAAATGAAGTCCTTAATCGTTGGCTAAATTTATGAAAATAATTTCTCTAACACCCTATGTGCATGTACATGGTGTTCAATAAATATTTACGCAAATTTAGCCAACGATTAAGGACGTCATTTCGAAGAGAAAAGTTCCT
>JABRWK010000974.1:2382-13042 GCA_013372445.1 Hypothenemus hampei | reverse complement strand
AAAATGATTCTATCAAAGTGGCTGCGATAAAGAAAGTAAGCGGATGTGGGTAAATAAACGTAACGGACAATTTTTCACAATCTTTGATTTGTGAAGTGACATTTTCAATTTTCCCCTGTAGAAAAAATATCGTATGCAATGCGTGAGTAAAAATATTTTATGTCATTCGCATGGGTATTTGCACCTCGCCTGCGGCTCGGCGCAAAACATCCAAGCTCAAGCCATAAAATACTACTTTACACACTTATTACATAAATAACTATTACGCACCGTAAATTACTTTACGCACTGCAAAATCTTTTACGTACGGTATTTATACACGGTTAGGCCTTAGCAATTGTTTTTATAGTTGGATACGGATAAACAAGCATAAAGAAGCACTTTTGACACCGTTTGTGATGTGTAAAACGACGTTTTAGAACCGCCTGTAGAAAAAAAATGTTATTATACTATACTATACTACGCTATAACTATACTATAATGGAAACTTCTTTAACATTATTTTTATCAAGCTGTATGAACCTCTCATAGGCTATACTATTATACTATACTATACTATACTATACTATACTATACTATACTATACTATACTATACTATACTATACTATACTATACTATACTACGCTATAACTATACTATATAATGTAAATTTCTTTAATTTTATTTTTATCAAGTCGAAAGGAGTTCTCATAGGCCAATTTAAAGAAATTATCATTTACAAATGAATTTTTAATTTGCTCAAGATTAACTTCATCTATAACATTAATACTTTGTTTTGGAATATTGCAAAAGTATTCAAAAACATTGTTTTGCACACTTTCAACTTAGTTCCATCACCTAAGTCCAAAAAATACGAATTAGAAATTTTTTTCCGAAATGCATCATTGTTTGGCGCATCCAATTCAGATAATACAGTGGGATTTTTTGGTGGATAATCTGTTATAAATCTAGCCAAATATTCCCATTTTTCTTTCTGGTCATTAGTTTCCCAAAATTCCACATAAAGGTTTTTTCTTGAGTGTTCAGTTATTTTGGAAAAACATTTGGATTTACAATTGCAATGTGGACCCATTTCTTTAAATTCTTGAAATTCTCCTGAATTTTCAATGTAAATTGTTCCAGATTGGCATGCTTTCTTCGCAATATTTTTTTAATGGTAAATTTGGATTATAAAGATTTTAGATTTTATAGTGACAGTGTAGGTGAACAAAACAAAAATCAGCATATTTATTCAATGTATTTTTTGGCATGTTTGAAATTTGGTATTAATATTTGCCATCGATATCTTGAAGTAGGCCACTCACAAAATTCAGGTGATTCAATGCATAGTACAATAGAAAAAAAAGTACAAATAGAGAGATATTTACCCAAACGGAATGGATTGAAGTTATTAAAACAGCGGCTATAAAAAAGCCATATGAAGTTCAAGAATTGGGTCAGCACGATATTTTTGATTTTCATTTAATTTCAACTAAATTTAAATGGAAAAAGGTTCCTATAACAAAAGTTAGGGAAATAACATTCAATTCAAAATTTTCTGATTACGTTAAAATAAAGGTTGATAATTACGATAACCCAAATCAAAGTATTAATGTTATAGATGAAGTTAATCTTGAGCAAATTAAAAATTCACTTGTAAATAAAAATTTATTTAAATTGGCCTATGAGCGCTTTATACGACTAGATAAAAATAAAGTTAAGGATTTAGAAGAATTGTTAAAAAAGGAAAATGTTCCTTTAGAATCTAGATATTTTTTTGGAGATATTGTAAATATTCATAAATAAAGACTTTGTTATTTTAAAAAACATATTTTTTTAATCAAATTAAAAATTCACTTGTTCATTTGCTTAAAAATTTCTAATGGTATAACAATTAGAAGTTAATCAGAATAAAGCAATGTTGCCAGTTGAGTTTTGTAAATTCATTAGATAAGATTTTTCAGAGAAAAATTGGACATACGATTTTAAAGCAAAAATTTTTTATATGCGATGTTTTAGAGCAACATCTTAATGTACGACATTCTAGAGAGAAACATTTATATACGATGTTTTAGACAAACACGTTTAGATACGATGATATAGAGAAATATTTTTAGATACGATGTTTTAAAAAAACCTATTGAAATACGATTTTTTTCCTTTCAGGCAGCGAATTGTTCTTTTCCCCAAATATTAAAGATTGCACAGTTTAAAAATTGGTACCTCCTGATGATGAAAATTGTAGAATTTGTAGATTGACCATTATACTCTTTGGTTTGAACTAGATTTGTATGGCGTTTTATGCAAATATTGGGCCTCTGCTGTAATAGGCAGCATCGGTTTACCAGTATCAATATGTCATCGGCATAATCTGAGACGAGGAATTCTTCGTTTTACTGTTTAATGAGGAATACTGGTTTAAAATTCTTCAGTCATAAAATATTATTTAATTTTGCTACATCATTATAATTAAATAATAATAATAATAATAATAATAATAATAATAAATAATTAATTATTGACATTATGTTAAAAAAGTAATTAAGTTATGCAATTAATTCATATCTGAAAATCAAACACATTTTAACACAAATTATTCTAGTAATTTTATGAATTTTAACACAACCGCAAAGGAAAACATTTACGGGAAGAAAACATACAAGATTAATTAAATACGAGGTAAACGGGAAAATTTTTGGTCGAACTATATTTCACAAATCATTAAATCGAAATATTGACATCACATAACATTATTTATTAAACAACTGCAACAATTTCAGATTGGCAATTGCTTAAGTTACTTAACAAAAGTTTTTTGAGCTGACATTACCAAAGTACGTTGATGGAGATCTGCTATATATTGAACGTGAATTTCCACAAACCAACTATTCCAAGTATAGTAATTTCAGCTGTGTGGAAATTTTTGAATTATTTTTTACAGATCAACTGTTAAATAATATGTCGAAAGAGACTTCTAAATATGCGCTATTCAAGAATTGCTCCGATCCCCATGTTTCTTTAGAAGAAATGAAAGTCTTTTTAGGTATATTAGTGATGAGTGGAATAAACATTCTCCCCTCTAAGAGAAATTACTGGGAAAATTCAAAAGATTTTAAAAATTTACTAATATCTGAAGCTATGAGACGAGATAGATTTTTACTAATATGTAAATACATTCACTTTGCGGATAATAACTTAATAGATGCATCAGATAAAATGTACAAGTTACGACCGCTTATGGATGCGCTAAAACAACGATTCTTAGAACATTTTATAAGGAATCTATGTTACGACGAATCGATGGTTGGCTACTTTGGGAGGCACGGATGTTTTTGCGGGGAAAACCTGTCAGGTTTGGATATAGTCTGGTGCCTAAATACCCCTAGTGGGTATCTAGTAAATTTTGAAGTCTACCAAGGCAAAAACCCTAGATCTAACACGACGTATGAATTGATAGTTGGAAAACCGCCCGCACCAATGTTGCAAATGATCGAGGAATTAGGTGATAAAAAATACCTTCCTTATAATCTATTCTTTGATAATTTATTTACGGGTGCTAATTTGTTGTGTACACTAAAAGCAAAAAAAAGCAGTTATGGAGGAACAGGCACACTTCGACAAAACAGGCTACCATCTGAGTGTCCACTAACCTCTAAGAAGCAACTAGAAAAACAAGAAAGAGGTACATGCTCTTCGATCTTAGAAAGAGAGAGTGGTATTATGTACATTAGATGGATGGACAACAGTGTTGTCACGATGGCTAGTACTACTTACGGTATAGAACCAATGACAAATGTAGAACGGTTTAGCCGAAAAGATAAAAAAGTAATAGGTATTCCTACACCTAATATCGTTGCCCAATATAACAAAAATATGGGAGGTACTGATCAGATGGATAACAACATAGCATGGTAATATTATTGAAACCTTACATAACAGAGCTTTTACAGTTGTGTTATTTCAGTTATCGTATTGGAATACGATCGAAGAAGTGGTATTGGCCTATTTTTACATACCTTGTAGATGCGGCAATACAGAATGCCTGGATTTTATATCGAAATAGCGGGAGAAAAATTTCTCAATTAGAATTTCGAAGAAATATTTCTCAGGTGTGAATATTTTTAATATCTTGAGCTTTTTTTCAGAATGTTTGTGATTTAATTTGTAGACTTATCTCACAAGGTACCGGGTAGAGGCGCGTGCTCCAGGACCAGCTCAACGCAGCGCGGGAAGTGATTTTCGAGTTAGTAACGATATTAGGTATGACGGACTTCATCATTACGTTGTACCGTTTCCTAATAATAAACGAAGAAGATGTGCTGGTACGAATTGCAATAGTAGAGGCAGAACTATGTGTTTCAAGTGTGATGTTGGACTTTGTGTAGAATGTTTTAGGACATTCCATACGAAATAATACATTATTAAGTTTTATTTTCTTAGTTTTATCGCTTTTCTTTTGTTAGTGTAAATTTTTGTTGTAATTTATATGTTTGTTAAAATAAAATAATATAACGCCGAAAGGTTCCATTTGGGAACACCTTGTTTTACAATATTTAATTAAAAAAAATAAAAATTTATTACAGAAATCACTTAAGTTGTTATTTTTCCTCATCTAAATGTTATTATTAATACGAAAAACGGGAAAAAATAATTCTCGGCGTTAATGGGTTAATAAATCATTATTAATATCCACAACAAACTTCATATTTTCCCAAATTACCATTAGGGGAGAATGGGGGAATGGCGGTCAGTTAAGCCGTAAAGTCTATAACACGGTAATTATTTCAGTTTTTAACCTGAAATTAATGGACGACAATGTTTAAAGTATCTAGTAAGTTATATTAAATACCCAGGCAAATCAGATAATCACCGGTGAAAATATTTAAAATAAAGTAACATTATGTGTTTGACACAAAACACAAAACAATAAAAAAAGTGGAATATATTGCTTAACAACATCGAATGAATATACTAGATATAGGCAGAACTTTTAGGAAATTCGATACAAGAATTAAAGAACACTGCATTGAAGTGAAGAATTTTAAAAAGGAAAAATAAATAATATAGAAGATATCAAATCAGCATATGCAAAGTTTATCATTGAAGAAAACTTAGAAATAAAAGATACTAAATTTGATATATTATTTGGAGAACAAAATAATAAAGTAATTGATACGGTAGAAAAATATTTCATTATAGCAAATAAAAATGAAAAACTTTTTAACACAATGTCAATATTCCCAGAGAAGAAGAAAATAGAACAAATATTTAAAACAGAAACAAAATATAAAAATAACAATAAGATTGAAACTATGGATGTAAAATATACAGGACTGGTTACTTGAGCATAAAGAATTGTTTAAAGGAGGAGGAAGACTGTTCAGCTTAACCATGAAATGTTTATAACAATTAGTGTCTAATGTCCAATCATTGTTAAAATGTCTCGTCTTATACATATGTGTAATTGTAGGTTTTAAATGAACGTTAGGTATATTTACGATATATTAATATTTGTTGACTTAAAGGTAGTCCTGAAGATGTCCGTATTGTAAGGGAAGAAAAGCTTTGACCAAATAAAATCTAAGAAATAATAAAAAGTAAAAAGAACCAAATTTATTTTAGTGTATAGGATTAAAGACATCCAGAAATAAGACTAAATAAATTATATTTTATTAAAAATATAACAATAAAATCACAATTCTTAACTGAAAATAATAATTCTTTATTTATAATATGAAATTAATTAACACTTTCTTAAATATTTAATATATTCTCACATTCTTAAATATATATTAGTAATAATAAAACTCTGAAATTAAAATTTTTGTATACAAAAGTCACATACAGGCTGATTCAAATTAAGTGTTCACCATTGGTAACTTTGTTATTAGTGGAGATACAACGTCGGTTAAATTAACAAACTAGTAGCATTTTTTATGCTGATTAAGATGGTAAATTCCAAAAAAAAAAAAAATGAAAGCAGCGTTCCCAAATTTACAAAAACGTATTATTTTTAGATGGAATACCCTGGATATTTTTATGAATATCAATAGGTAATTATTTTTTGAAAAAAAAGATTCCTATGTACTAATACCACAAAGTGAAAAATAATAGAGATATGCTATGTTATAATATGACTTATTGCATTCTGTAAAATGTCAACGATTGGGTATTTTTGCTGTTTGTTTTTGAAAATCTGTTGATAGTGCATCTAAAAACCACACAAATTCGCTTTAGTTTTAAAAATAATATGAAAATTAAAAAAAAAAACAACAAAAACGACACATACAATTATAAACTACGTTCCCGACTTATTCTACGTTAACGTTTCGGCATTTTTGCTGTTTGTTTTTTAATTTTCATGTTATTTTTAAAACTAAAACGAATTTGTGTGGTTTTTAAATGCACTATCAACAGATTTTCAAAAACAAACAGCAGAAATACCCAATCGTTGACATTTTGACATTTTACAGAATGCAATAAGTCATATTATAACATAGCATATCTCTATTATTTTTTACTTTATGGTATTAGCACATAGGAAACTTTTTGTTCAAAAAATAATTACCTATCGATACCCATAAAAATATACAGGGCGTTCCATCTAAAAATTATACGTTTTTGTAAATGATTCGGGAACGCAGCTTTTAATATTTTTTGGAATTTACCATCTTAATCAGCATAAAAAATGCTACTAGTTTGCTAATTTAATCGACGTTGTATCTCCACTAATAACAAAGTTACCAATGATGAGTACTTAATTTGAATCAGCCTGTATACAGAGTAAGTCAGAAAGAATGGATCAACGCTAAATTGGAAATACTAGACATAAAAATAATGCGATTTAGCGGCTCAACTGTAGATCAACGCAAACCACTTTCAGTGTTTTTTTTCTTTTTTCGTAATCTACTCCATTAGTAGAATACGCGTATAAGTTTTTTTTCTTGCGGAAATGCCTCATTCAAAAGTTAACGTTTTTACATTTATTTCAATACTTAAGGGTCTTACAGGACCGTGGAGTGAAAAGGGGTGCTGGGTGGGGTAAATAAGTGACACGACATCGACACGACACCGACACGACATCAAGATTAACTTTGCATGAGCAAATGTAACCCGAACGACTCACTCACGAGGCTGAACGCCTCTCTGCGAACCCGAAATTCCGCCGTTTAACCTTTCTTTATGCTCGGTTCACCAGTATGTTTGCTGACATTCGCATATTGTCCATTATGTGATAATATACAATACGCGAATGTTGGCAAATAGACTGGCGAGGCGAGCGGTAGCGAGTCGAGCATGTAGAAAGGTTAGGCGGCCGAAGGCCGGGTTCGCAAAGATGTGTTTAACCTCGTGCGTCATTCTGGTTACATTTGCTCATGCGAATTTATTTTTGATGTCATGTTGGTGTCGTGTCCGTGTCGTATCGGTGTTGTGTTGGTGTCGTGTCGGTGTCGTGTTGGTGTCGTGTCACTTATTTACCCTACCCAGCACCCCTTTTCACTTCGCAGTCCCGAAAGACCCTTAAGTATTGAAATAAATGTAAAAACGCTAACTTTTGAATAAGGCATTTCCGCAAGAAAAAAAAGGTATACGCGTACTCTACTAATGAAGTAGATTACGAAAAAAGAAAAAAAAAACACTGTAAGTGGTTTTCGGTAATCTAAAGTCTTACCGATTTAGCTAAATTTATGTTATACCGAAAATTAATAATAACTGAGATACAGGGTGTCAAAGTTGAAAAAATAAATCACGTTTTCTTTAAGAACACGGAGCTAATTTCACAAAATTTGTTATCTGAGGGCTTTTCGGGATGAGAAATTCAAATTTATCAACGATTTAACTCTATCTCCTAGAGGGCGCCACATGCGACCATTACGACACATTTAAACTGCAACAACTTTTTTGTACTACACTGTATGTCATTTTGGACTAGAAAAATCTGCTTCCCTGCCTTTTCTGCTTAAAAACGCCATATTCTTATTGAAGTCGCTAGAAGCAATGGTTTGCGAGAAAAACGCATTTAAAGCCGACAATGCATGCAAATTTTCAGAGGACCAAAATAACTTTCCTGACTTACCTTACTTTGACTTTGACCAAATCATATCTGCAGCTCTCAATGACTCGCAAGGTAAGATATCTGCTGCCAGAAAGTCTTCATCCGTAAAGATTTTTAGATGGATAGCCCAGAAATTGCAACGGCCACTGTAGCTGTCCTTGAATACGCTTTGTGAAATAGTTCTGCCAAATCATAAGGTGTGATTCTAACTAATGTTTCGACTTCATATGCAAATCACATTCTCTGCGAAATGCAGTTTTTAGTGATGAATACAAAGTTACAACCAATGCTTGCATTCGATGAGATGCATGAGATGGAATAGACAACATAGAAATTCCATTGTCTTTGCAGAGATTGGACGTTTGTATAGTAATATGGCTACTGTGATTATCCAGAATAATCAAAGCTGGATTTTCTTTGCTGCACTTAGAATGTTGAATGAAATGTTGCATCCATTTATAGAATAGCTGCTCGTTCGACCAGCCATTATGAGAACATTTGTATACAGCTCATGGAGGTCCATTTTTGGATAAATGAGGAGAGAGTCTCTTCCTTTGGGAAAATAAAAATTGGAGATATGTATCCCCCCGCTGCGTTCATGCAACAAATTACGGTTACAGTTTTTCCACGTTCCCAACTTGTAACCGATCCCACACGTTTCTTTCCTTTGGTCGCGACCGTGGTTTCAGGCTCCTGAACTGTGGAAATTCCTGTCTCGTCAACATTGTAGATTTGGTTCAAGGCAAAATTGTGTTCGGACATTAATGTTTTCAGTTGAACATAAAATAAGCCCACTTTCTGTCGATTAAAAGCAGTGATTCGATTAAGACTAGTTGCTTTTGGTTTTCTAATACTTATTGATGAATTTCTTTTTAGAAAGCCAGAAAATCAGTTTTTCCCTGCCAATTTTGAAGATTTGCAAAATGTGTTTGGTATATTATTAAACGTGACAAATTCATATACAATTTCTCGAATTTTTTATGGGGTGACACAATAAAACAAATCTGCCATAACTTTAATTCTACTCGCTAAAGCAGTTTCTTTTTCCATTGATAAAGTTGGTAACCTACCAATGCGTGGAGCTGTTCTTTTATTTTTTGACTTTCTTTCTTGCAGAGTGCTGAATAGTATTTGAAATCTATCTGCCTCTCGAATTGAGCACCATCTATCTGTCATTTGCAAGGCATGTTCCAGTTGTTCAACATTCTACTTTGCTTTTTCGCCTTTTTTGTTATAAGTTCTAGACATCTACAACAACATTAGAAGAAGATTTAATAGTGAAACTTGAAATGACGAAATACCGATCATTGAACAGTGACCAGTATTGCCCCGACTGCTTTGACCGGTATTTCCCGAAACACTTATTCCTGAAAAATAACTATAGTAAAAAAATCTCTGAATTTGCAATCCTGCTGACGCTAAAAATGATAGATCAAATCCTCGTCAATAACACTGTATAAACATGCTGATAAAAAGTGAAAAATTCGATTACTTACCTTGCGTCCAAATTAATGAATTATAAAAGCACTTGAACAATAAAATGTAAACGGCTATTAACAGTGATACTCTAAAGTGCTTCTGTCAAAATCTCTTTACTTAGTTTATGGCATTATATGTATACAATAGATAACAGCAGTAGTTTGCGAACAAAATATTATTTTTATGTTGCATTTTAACGCTGACCGGTTTTACCCACCTGACTGATTGACTGACTGATGGGATTTCCCCATTCTCCCCTACCATTTTAAATGCAACGTGTCTTCTTATGTCATTAACCTTGTACAATTTATTATACGATAGGCAAAGACTCAATTTAACCGGGCATCATATTCTATTAGTATCCAGAGACCAGTTAGTATATGCAGTGGGTCCTTGGATGAGTGAACCGACTCTTATTAAAGGTAAACAATTTTTGATTACAATTTTTATTTCAACTCTACTTGTTTAAAAACTAATTTTTAACATAGTTTCAGGTTTGAAAAATCAAGTGTGTGTTGGAATTTTTTATATATTTTTTTTATTTGCGTAAAACGATATAACTCTCATAAAATGCATTTGATAATTGGCAAAGGAGTATAAGTCGACATATGTTTTAATCTATCAAAATAAAGACACTTATTCCTTGTGACACATATAGGGTGAGTCAACGATATTACAAAGTTCGATATCTCAGTAAATATGAGTGTTAGAAAGAAAAGTTTAATATACACTTTTTTGGTTATTAAAAGGTGCGTATTTTGAAATTATTTTCAAATATACCGGGTTCGTCATAAAAGTGTGGTAGCACCAAATTATGTTTTTTAAATGGAAACCCCCATTTTTAATGGTATTTTTCGATTCCTTGTGAAATTCTAAGGCCACTTTATATAAAGTGTCCCATGTCTAAAATTTACCATTTCCGAGTTATTCCGTAAAATTAAAAATTTTTGATAGTTGCAAGCTCCCAGGGAAATCGATGCTATGCCCTAACCGCTGCGAATTTCGGAATAAGACTTCGGGGCCTCCAAGAAGACTTAATAAGCTACGTTTTTACATATTTCAATTTGAGAAACTTTAGCAACTCCCCAAATAGGCCTCCGAAGTTGCATGATTTCAAACCTTAATAACTTCCTTATTTCAAATGG
>JABRWK010000972.1:0-12146 GCA_013372445.1 Hypothenemus hampei | reverse complement strand
TACCTGGAGAATATGAATTTTTCATATCAAATAATATTATCTAATGAGAGTATGATTACGAATAAAATGATATTTTTAATAAACGAAATGTCCATTATTGGTCTGGAACTAATCCACATTTAAACAAAACGTCAAGTCATATGTACAGGTCCATAATAGGGATTTTCCTGATTAAAGTCGAAAAAAGGACTAAAATGCAATTAAACCATAATGTGTTATACATCGTTGAATTCAGAATACAAAGGGCTTTAAGAATCTGACATTAGAATATCAGGGTTGTATTTAAAAAAATGAAGTTGATGATGGGTCCGCAAAGACGAAACGTCACATTAAAAATCTAACAACGTCACCTTAAAGAGCATTAAAAGTTGGTGTAGAGAAGTGTTATCGGTTTTGGTCATGGTCCAATATTAACGCCAGAAAAAAATAGTTCCTAAAATCGAAAAATCCGATTTTTTCAAAATATCTCAAAAACGAAAAATTTTTTCAGGGATTTCTAAAGCCCATTTTCTTAGGCCTTAGGTTGCGCAACTTTTCTCCCATTTAACCAAATCTGTATCTCTTACCATTTCCAAGATCCCCATAGTGGCCCTCCTTATATTGGACACGTTGTATACCTTAATATTTAGTCATGAGAAAATATAGTATAAAGAATTTATATCGGTATACATATATTGTAAAGGAAATTATAAGGCGATAGACAGAAGCTGCCCTGAATATAAGAGACAAAAGTTATTAAGGAATCAATGGTAATTGAAAATTACTTGTATTTTAAAACCAAGCAAAAAAATACAAAAAACATATTCTAGTGCCGCACAGAAAGAATCAATAAGAAAAATTTATATTTTAACATAGATAGTTTCTAAAGATAATTTCTAAGTCTGTGAAGGTAACATTCAGTAAAACAATTCAATTTATATAAGTCAAAAACATCCTGATAAAGCTTAAAACAAAAACGTATATTCACAAAAATCCTTATACATACAGAGTGTCCGGAAAAATTGTCGGAGTTCCTTCTTTAAAGCGCTGTGACTTCTCTGAAAGGTATTTTTGAGTATATGTTTACAAGCATTTTTTTCCTATTTTCAGTGATAATATGAAGAAATATAAAAAATGTATATTATAATCCACCTTTTTTTTGGTTCACCAATTTCTGGACACCCTGTATAGAATAAATGAATACAAAAGAACAAGACTCTATTCTTCACTGAGAACAACAACATTCAGCATGCAGGAGGATTTTTTTTTAAGTTTTTGATATTTTGAATTTTAAATTTATTTCCAAACTACTCTAGTAAATATATTTATAACAAGCATTTACAATTCTTCTAGAGTTTATAATTCAATAAATTTGATTGCAGACTCTGAGTCCATCCCAATCATAGATTTCATCAAAGGTATCGAAAATGTTATATTGATAAAGATCATCGAAAAAAACAATTTTCTAATTCAAAATCGAGAAATTGCTACAAGAAACTACAACTCAATCAATACATTAATTTCGATCGGATGATAAAAACTGGAATGTGTTAAGGAGTATAAATATTTGGATAGTATCATCTTTGAAAATGATCTAAAAACTAAACTATAACAGACCAATTAAATTGACCAATGCATAAAAAACTTTAAACAACAATAATGTAATGAAGTTATTTCCTAATACTTGGAAAAGGTCAAGAATTTGGACTAAGACATTTAAGTCATCTGACACGCCTCAAGATTAACAAAAAAATATAATCTTACCTAAATTTAAATTATATGTCCACAAGTGCAAACAAACATACTTAAAAAACTAATATGATACAGTAATCAGGATTATTAAGAGTAAACAGAGGAATGGACGTCGTGAGAATTGTTAAATCTGAAATTTTGTGTGTTGTAAGCAGATAACTATGGGAACAAAGAAAAAGAAGAATAAAAAAAAACAATTGCTTTAATATCCTTATTATGTACGAGTTCTGTAAAACAATAATTAAAGACGAAGTCTCGAATTTAAAAGAAAAAAAATTATTAAAAAAAAAAGAAAATTAAAACGTATCTAAATTGAGGCAAATTTAAAGTTTCCATGACTATTGCCTGAAAAAGTAATCTTAATGTCAAATCGCCATTTGAAAAGTTATTTTCAAAAATGACCAAAGATAGAAGTCCCAATTTTTCACGAAAGCGATTTTAGACTTTTTGACAATCACTGTCTATATTAAAACCTTGTACATTTGAGCCTGTGTAAATTCATGATTACGGCCTTTTTGACCCAAGATTATTTCTTAGGTGTAGATATGATATTATACTAAGTATACATTAGTGCTATTTAACAGTTTTTCGTAAAAAAGTGATATTGACTATTTTCGCTAAAAATTTCTCAGTTGATGTAATATACAACAGTAAGTTAGTTACGTAATAGACCGGGAAATTTACAAAAGAAATACAGCTATTTTCATGAGCGAATAAAAAGTTCTAGTCGATTTAACATTTCACCTCTAGGTAAAGGTGGTGATTTTAGAATGATAACCCCTGTTGAATGTGTCCTGACAAATAGAAAGACTACACACCAAATTTCATTGCAATCGATATAGCCATTTTCGACTTATTCGCAAAAATAAAATAAAAATAAACTTTGAGAGGTTGTATCTCTAAAAGGGGACAGTTTCGTATAGAGGCATTTTGTCGCGGATCAATGTGTTTTTGACCAAGGAATATGTGGTAAAGCGCTGACCCTCTCCTTATGAAACACTCCGTATTATGCTTTAGCCATTTTTTAAAAAATTCAATAACAGAATAAAAATTTCAAGTTTAAGGTTGTATCTTAACAAAAGGTCTTAAAAAGTTCAATATAGTGGAAAGTATAAATTACCAAGAAATTCTTCATCAGAACCTGTTAAACAAGTAAACATTCTAATCTAACAAAATTGTGTAGCAAAGCATACAGGTAAGACTTCAAAAAAGTTGTCTGGTGATGACGAAATAACAAATCAGGAAACAGTCCAGACTAAATTGAATGTATAATAATTGTGTATGAATGAAAAATTGATCTTCGAAAAATTTAACTGAACATAAAAAATGCTCTGCAGTGTTTTACTGGAACCTGATTGATCAAATACCTGTACGCCAAAGGCGTCATTTGCGTACGTCAGTTTTGCCATTATGTATTCATTTTTCTTTATATTTTTCGCAACAGGAAACATTGAGAAAGCTTGTTGCATGCATGATCTTCTCTGTAATAGCTTGTTATATAATATTTATTATATTATTTTTTTGGCTAGTAATTCCTTGACTAACTTCAAGTATCATTCAAGCAAACTTAGACATACATCTTTTTCAAATTACTAATTTATTGATAAAAGTTAAAAATCCCCGATGAAAAATACTGAACAATATCAAAATAGGATTCAAGGAACCTTCAGATCACCATGCATAATAGTCTGGGGAATGACCTCGGAAAGGACGAAATCGTTATAGTGCAAACTCGTCGAGAATAGGATGATGATGATATGATTCACGCCTTATAAAATCTCATGTAGAAATTAAACTTTCATTTATTTATATTAAATAACGTCATCAACCTTAGGCATTATTTTTGTATATATTATGTATACTGAGTATCACAGGAATATGTTCATAATACAACTCCAAGATTCCAAGAAAAACAAAAAGACGAAGGTTGTCAGTTTTGACAATAAAACTCAACGATTCCCATCGTCGTTTAAATTTATGTCGTAATAATACATTTTCGGTATACGTTAGGTACATTACATAATGTAACGAATTGTTTCGTTGCAAAGTAGCAACCACATACTCACATCATCAATGATAATCGATGCAAAATAGAAAACCCAATATTATTGCCATGAATCGTGACTTAATCGCCGTCGAACCGCATATTTGTTATTCGGAAATTCATTAGTATTATCAGGGTTGGTATTAATGCTGTTTGTGAAACACAAAACATTCCTTTTATGGGTAATTTAATGCTACAGTGCTTTCGAAAAATATGTAACTGATAAATTCGACATGTGTACAAATTAGCGTAGTATAATTATTTAATTCATATAAATTGTAATTTTTTAATATACACAGTTTACAAAAAAATCGGTCTACTTTGGACAAACTATGATGTTATAAATTTTTAATAAATAGTGTCGCTAATTTTTACGGACTGAAAAGATTAATAGTTTTTTTTACTATAATACCTATACAAATAAATACGTATAAAACAAAAATATACCATAAAGACAAGGTTATAAATACGCTTTCAAAACAAAAATAACAGTCGACCTAATCTAAAAACCACTTACAAATGTGAAAGAACAGATAATCAATCGAGTACAGTATTTAAACTAAATACCTGCCTAACAATGCTTATGAGGGTAAATAAATAATTTTTGAACATTGACGTGAATTTATATACATATCTATGTATTTTTGATAGCTTTTTGACGAAATGGCACTTTAAAAATCATTAATGTATTTTTTACGAACAATTAAAATAGCTTTATTAAACTGAAATGTAATGTTTAAAACGGGATATTCTTTATTGCACTCTTCAACATTAACACGGCTGTCCTTCTCTAATTGTTTCTATTGGGTGAAAAAATAATATCTATGATAAAAAACTGGCCCAAAAACTAATTTGTGTGCATAGTTTTTAGTCAACATTTAGAACCGAAACATTGGAGTTTGCATTGAAAATATGAAGAATCTATAATGTTTATCGATTTTCGATAGAAACAGTAATATTAATTGTGTTTTTTTTATTATTAGAATATGTTAGTATTATATTTTAAAAAACCAACTGTCAACATCAATATTACGAAGTGTATAGAGAAATTAAAGCTCTTACGGATGGGAATTAAGAATACACATTCCGGCAAACTTACTTTCGTCTGACAATGATAGACCCATCTTATTGTTAGTGATTTAAAATTGCAGACCTTATAACATGCACCTTCGAATCTCGATTTATCCTGTTGCGATTATTACGCCTTTTTAGAAAATGGTTCCGTCAATAGTTATAAGAATTTTTTTACTAAAGAATCTATAAATCTAGTGCAACTGTGGCACTAATTTCTTAATGTTAAGAGATCCATAAACCATTAAAAAATTTGGCCAATTAATAATTCAAATGTTTGGATCTCAGCTCATTCACTTTTCTAACATGAAATATCAAGCAACAATCTTTCTAAAATGTTCAAGATTGCCTCCAATGTGGCAAGTTGACCACAAGGACAACTTTGTGGTCTATAGTCGCTTTAACACCTCGTTATTGCTACAAATGGGAGAATTGTCATTTGTGAAAAACTGATAACAATGATAAATTTTTCTAAAAAATGCCGAACATTTTTTAAAATCACTTTGAAACAGTTCCTGTGTACATGAAAATAGATAGTACATATTTTAGCAAATCTATTTTTTTGTTTTCCAAAGCTATATGTATACTTTACATTCCACTATCGAGATAATTATCATTCAAATGATAAAACCAAGGTGGAACCTTGAAAAACGTCATTATCATTATAGGTAAACGCTAGTGTAGTTTTCCCATGACCGAGTTGTATAAATCCGAGCTATGAATGGCAAATATATTATTTTACAATAATAGTAAGCACTTCACGATTCCGATTTATGTTTGATAAAACGTATTTAACTTCATAAAAAATTGTATATCTATATTTTCATCTTTATTGCCTAAACCAAAAAAAATATCCCCAGACGGCCACAGGTTCTCCTTAATCGTTTTCATTCAAATACCATTTACTGTACAAATATAAAAAGTTCTGACATCATGACAATCAACCTACGTATTTCAAAAACTATTTTTATTTCTTCAATGTAGTGCGGCGAATATTTAATTGCAACCAACGAAAACTAGCTGAATAAATTATACCTAAATGTTTGACCAAAGCTAATTTCTTTTGAAAATACAACTTTAAAAATTAGCGATAGGAATTTTACTTAAAAAATCCGTTTTTTCCTAATGTCAAATCTTCACTCTTACCTTTCTATAAAGTTTCACCCAAGTGAGATCACCTTTGGTGTCCGTGTATTGAAGTCCAAAGAACCACACTTCTCGAAGGCCAATTGTTTTGACCACTTGATCAAAAAGTTGTTTTCCAGAGGTCGACTGTTGGATCGCGAACTCCAGTTCCGCGTCCATAGTCGTCACTCTGACGTTCATCTGAAAAAATTATTAAGGTGTTTTAATTTTATTGTAATCATTTTTTATACTAGTGATGAATGGCATTAATGAAGAAACAAATGGCTTTTTTGTCTGCATGCAATAATTATAATTTCACACATGACGTCGAGTTTTAATTGATGCTTCGATACTACAGTTCTTTATCAAGGTTCTCGCGCAAAAATATAGGAGACTTTCAATGTTCAATGTAATTTTTCATTCGAGGCCGGGATAATATGGACAAATTGCAAACAAAGAATTTTCTGAAATTATAAATATTTCACCATTTTTAATACAATGTACAATTCAATAGAAGCCTTAGATAATACTCCATGTAATCTATGCGTCTATTATCAGTATTAACAAAACCGATTCTAGAATTAAGTAATCGATTCCTCTAATCGGTTACGAAATATATACCTATAACTATTTTTTATTCTAAATTTATTTGCAATTTTAAAAGAATCGATCAAACGATTTTTATATTTTTATTAATTTCATAATTGTACTAAATTTTTATATTGTTATTATACATTGTTTTTAAAATAAACAATTTAATTATTATTCAAATAATTGAAAGTGGCCAAACAATTGAATATAACAGAAAAGTTACAAGTACTGTAAACAGAAATAATATTTAAGTACTTGAGATGAGATATGTCAAGTATAGTTATAAAATTGCAGATTATTATTTTAACTATAAACATAAAACAATCACAAATTAGTGTTTACATGAAATACATATAAACTGTAACATGTTTAAGGATATTAATATCGGCAAAATTGGCTTTATAAAATATATAAAAATTTGAAAGGGAAATGTATTTAAAATTAGTACAATTACGTGAAAGCACCTAGTACAAGTAAGCCCAAAAAACATAGCCCTGTTTCTCAGAATTATCCATAAATATTTAATTATGTAAAAAGTCATAAAACATATTTGTTCATAATAAAACTTTCAATAAAATATAATTAAAATAAAGTGTGAACTACACATAAAATTATATTTTAAAGAAAAAAATACTATCCAAGTGAGTTTTAAATGAAAATTATTAACAAAACAATTGCCGGTACATGTATGTATGTTACTTACTAGTTTGCTGGATACCATTTTGACACCTCAAGGAACTAGTACCAATAAATAAAAACGACTAATAAAGCACGATTTTAATGAGAAAAATACTCGAAACGCGGCAGAAATATTCCACTTCTAAAATCGTCTGATGTATGAAAATATAAAATTCAAACTATAACAGTGCAAACCGTTGGACAGACACACAAGCGAACCCTCCGTTCTACGTCACCGCTTTCATGGTATGGGACAAACAGTAACTACTAGCAAGCGCGACAAAGACCGATATAGGACGGACTTGTAAAAATTGAATAAAACGAACACGGTTAGGGGCCGTGGCCAGTTAACGGACGATCAGTAAACGTCAGAAAATCGACCAATCAAAACGCAACTTAAGCTTGTTGAATGCATCATCTTTGAATACATTGTTGCCAAGTTTTAATTGAAAAAATCTTAAGTATAGGGGGACGAAAGTTGTCAATTTGAAAAAAATTGTCAAATGGTCTGATTATATATTCCAATTGAATTTAAAAGGCAATTGAAACCACATATTAAATGTTAATTAGACATACAATTAACTAGCAAGTAATAACTGACCTAGAAATTATGAAAAATACAAATCTATAAATAAAAGTGGCGACAAGGCCATATTTAAATTTCAGAAATTTAACTTAAAAAATTAACTTTTGGCAACATTGTTTTGGAACCTACTTATGTAGCCCACCTGACACGATGCGGATGATCTCAAAACCACCTGTTTACTTTTGTTTATTAAGCTAGCCGAGTGTGAGCGTAAAAATAGACAATGACAATATCGATGCGTCCCATGATTCCTTTCCATTGTTGTCTAATGTACCTGATCATATTGGAAATTCCGAAGTTTGAGCACGTTTTAATTATTATACCTCCTCAATGTGGAAAGCAATATAATAAACATTTTAATGGATAATTTCATTTGTTATAACGAGTGACCACGAAAAAAAAGTAAATTCGTTTTGTTATGCATTTGATGAGTCATATAATTGTGATTAAACGAGTTTAGCGGTGTTGCCTTTTTAGATCTTTTGAATTTTCCATTATTTTAGGCATATAAAAGTATACTTACATATCTTAATATTTAATTGAAACCTTTGATGAAAGAAGGTGTTAAACTAATTTTTGGCAAATGTTCAAAAACAATGTTTCGCGTGAATGAGTTTTTTTTCCTGCAGATATTGTTAATGCTTCCTAGGTATCAGCAACACCATAACGAGTAATAAACATCAAGTTAAGATCATATACTAATTAATTATCTTAATAAATACTAATAGATAAAGTGATTTTTTACATTCGTTTGAAAATTCAAAAATATAAGTTAACACCTTCTTCCACCAAAGGTTTCAATTGTTAATTTAAAAATCTCAGTCACAGTTACATCTAAACTATTCTTTTGAAAAATTCAAATACATGTTCTTCAGATATGATATTCAAAATATCATTGAATTAAAGTGTTTTAAAAAATCAACTTTTTCAAACTCTGTCTGTCGAATCAGAGTAAATATAACAAAAAGAAATATTTTGCAAGATGTTACAAATGCGAAAAATAAGAAACGAGACAAAATTGAGAATTGCAGAATTGAAAAGAGGTATTTTACCATCAAAAAGTAGAAATTAAAAATATTAAATAGAAAGAAGATACAATAAAACACAAAGGGTCCAGAAACAATTTTGACATATTTGCTTAAGATTTTATTGTACATAAAAAGTATTGAAAAGATTCATATAAATCCAAATTCAGAAATGCTTTGTAAAGATGCGTTGATATCTTAGAACAATTGATATCTTAAAATCATTAGGATTCGACAATGTTCGAGTTGTCTGCCTCTATTAGTTCGTACTTGTCAGAACGTCTACATCTAGCAACGTTAATTTTGATTCTGATTATGTATATTCGTTACGTATAAACGCATCTTAAGGGTCTTTTAAAAATGGCGTTCATAGACAGATATTTACGAATTCAAGGTAGAACTAGGTAGAGAGACCTTTACCATTTTAACAATTTTTTTCCTTTAAAATCATTGGTTCATTACTTCAGGAATATAGTTCTTTGTTATCTTTTTAGAAAAGCACTACTCTTCTTATAAATTGTCAAAACCAACCAATTTTGAGAAAAGTCTCAATTAACACCGGTAGTTCATGTATTAAAATTTATCTTTATCTCAAGTGGTTCCAGAGAAATTAGTCAATAATCTTTTTCGATCAGCCATCTTTTAGGAAGCATTTCTAGACGTTAAATCATATGCCTTATTTTAAATTTACTTATGTAGAATCACTTCCTTAAACATGTTGTTAAGGGATAGATCCAGAAACTTTGACAAACATACATATTATGTATGTCAAAGTTTCTGGATGGTTTGTTTAAAGTATATCAAGAAGATATTATAAAAATGTAGCACTTCTGATTTTGATTTGGGATTCTGATAAAGACAAATGGGATGCACTTCTAAATACTCAAAAACTTCCAGTGAATTAATCTATTGTTTTATGATAAAAAAGAGACCCCCTCCAGGCGTTGACATACTTAATTCTTCTTGAAAAAGTGCAATGACATGTAATAATAACAGAACATTGTCTTTCATTGTTTTTCTAATTTCTAACCAGTTAAAAGCACTATTTGAGAAATACGTGAAGAATGTATTTTACACGTGTTTTTTTGCCAGGCCGTAAATTTTGCCTCGTCAAGGAGTTGGTATATCTAGAGTTCACTGCATGACGCTCATGGAGGAAAGAAGATTTCAACAAGCATTAAGTCTGTAATCCCACAAAAAATCATTGCAAGGGCGTTTCCCACAATTTTTTAAGGTAGGTTTTTCTCTGGGTCATATATTTAACGAAAACTCCACTCTATGAAATAAATAATCAATTTACTAAAAATGTCTTCTGCATGTATACATATACAGAAATAGCAAGATGGAAATATTCATAACAAAAAACTTACTGGAAAGTCCTGACTACTAAAAGATCCTTTATTTAAAAACCCAAATGGTGCTGGACATTTTCGAAACCCGTTGATGAACACCATATTAAAAAATATTTTTATTATAATAACTGAAAAGAAGTGCCACAACCACACCCGTTACCCACCTTCAAGCGAAAATCTTTATATACTGATACGCTTACTAAAAATGTTAATTAAGTACCTAAATTTACTAGGTCGCTATATTTTATAACTTAAATACTCATGTAAAACATATATTTGAACATGACTGTTTGAACGAAAAGGAATGTTTGCCTTTATCCATAGATAAGTCAGAAATAAACAGCAAAAGTATATCTACGAAAAAATGCTTGCATGGAGAATTTCAAATTCAACTGACTCTTCTTGAAAATAATGAATGAACTAGTTACATACCTGTTTTGGCATTTTGATGGCTTACACCTTAAATCTGAAAGTGAAAACAAAATTAGTTTATTTTATGTTTATTAGACTAGGAAAATAAAATAAAAATGTTACATTGCAACAACAGAAAAAAATGACAACATAATTAAATTTTTACTTTTAACGTCTTGGTTTTAAGTTAATCAACATAAATTAAAATGAACCTTCATTAAAACCACTTCTTAATTAACAATTCTGTAATTTCGATGTGAAATCAAACGCATCGACAATCATTCTGCTGCAAGAGAAATCTGAATCGGTAATGATAAATTTATTGAAATAACAAGTAAAAGGTTATGGAACTCTAGCCAAATGATAAAAACTAAAAATTTTTTCTAATTAGGACACATCAAATTGTCTCGTCTTAGAACCATACTATTCTATATCCATTTTTGTTGCAAATTTGTTTTATTGCAATATTATGACTCATTTCTATTGTGTCAATATAATCCAAGCACATTTGAATGATATTAAGAGTCAGCCTTATATTGCACTCAAGGAATACTGGATCGTATGAATAAAATGAAGCAAATGCTTTTACTTCAAAATTTCGAGAGAAATATTTCATTTGATGTGTGAATTCATATATTGATACAAAAAGATTGAAATATTTCTCTCGAAATTTTGAAGTAGAAGCATTTGCTTTTTGTTCATACGACCCACCATAATAGGTAATTCAAACCAAACTATATACATGTCTACATGTCCACAAACCCAACTGGATTTTGGAAAAATATAATATGTGGTCATATGTGGGCATTGAATAAATTGAAACACTATTCGTGTTAGAAACAAGCCTCTCCAATCGCTTTTTTTTACCACTTAATTTTATTTTTCAAACATTGTTCAGCCGACTTTTTTGTTTGTAGAGTTGAAAACTGTTTATCAAAACATTTTTTTATTTGAAGTGCCTGTTTATTATAAATTTGTTACTTACAATAAATAGGCTATATATATTTATTATTTGTCATTCTATGTCCTTTACAAAAATTCTGTTTACTCCTGTATAAAAGTAACGAATATGGTTCACTGCTTAAATTACAAAACAGTCGACATCCGTATTTAGCATAAAATTAAAAATTGTTTAAAGTTGAATTAGTAGAGCATTCAGAATACTTCAAAGTTTTAAAATGCTCTCCTATAAAATTCTTGAAAATAGACATAAAATAGTCTGATTCTGAAACAGCGAAATGTGTCTTACTATTAATAATTCCTTCACCTCCGCAATAGCGTACGATTCTAATAAAGAATTAGGTTGAATATACAGGGTTTTTCAAATAACTTGTTTTTTTTATCATTTTTCGTATTCTGGAGTTTAAGTTATATCGATACGATCTATTCATGTGAAATTTTTTCAACGCTATACTACTTAACTGGTTATACTGAAAGTTAATATCAACTTCCTCTTTCAAATGCAACACAAGCTGATTAAATACTTATTGGGTTTCTCTATGCCTAAACCTAACCGTTGCCAAAAAATTTTG
>JABRWK010000970.1:0-13129 GCA_013372445.1 Hypothenemus hampei | reverse complement strand
CAATTTGACAGTAAAACAAGTCTGTAGTTTTATAAATTAACTGATGATAAATACATAGTATAATAAACTATATAATACATATATGTATTATATTCCGCCGTCGTCAAAGCAACAAACATTTTGTTAGAAATTACAGATTTCTATGTAATGTTATTGTATTTAAATTTGACTACTAAATAATAATCCAAAACGAAACACACCACCATAAGCGTCTTCTAAAATCTAAATGACACATTTAAAAGCAACGGACTAAAAATCTGAAGAAACCTAACATACACATTGATTGTAAACCAGCTATAACTGGTTCAAATAATTTTCGCGTGCTGTCTTTAACACTTTAACGATTAGGCAATCATTGTTCTATAAAATAACTAGTTAAATCGAAGAATCAAGATAAATAAATAAACTTAAACTGTATCTAAACATTTACTCCATTAAGTAACAATTTTCAAATTACATTCAAAATTTAAACGTGTTTCAATATATTGCACTCTTACATCGATTGAATTTGAAGCAGATTTTTGGATTTTTATAAAAAATTAATGCAAAACGGAATAAACATTCAGTTTGGGCGAAAAGTAAATTAATGTCTCAGAAAAAATAGCGGTTATTTTCAACAATTCCTTTAGTGTTATTCCTTTAGTTTATCGTTTACGAGAATTTTATTTGGATTTTTTAGATGTTAGGTATATATTTTTGATAAATGATCAACTAAAATAAAGGAAATAATTGTATTTTTTTTTCATCTTCGACTACACTTCTACGATTAGGGGCAACATGCGATACTTCGAGACTTTAGAAAATATCTATATTTTTGGGTATCGGGCGATATCAAAACATCGAAACAATCGTTTCGTTACTTTGAATGTATCGATACTCTTATTCAGGTATAGGAATCGGAAAATATCGACAAAAAATCGTAAACTTACAATTAGTCGGCGATTCGAATTACGCGCTTTTAAAATTAGTGCCGTGCACATTGACATCTTAGAAAAACGTTTATAACAAATTTTCATATTTAAGGTCGTTTACATGTATCTGCCATGTCTCAGTTATGTTAGGAAACATCCTGTATGAACTAATTAATTTTATAAATTTAATTCTGTGAATATAACAGATTTATACATGTTGCATATACTGGGTGATTTAAAAATTTTTCATCGAGTTGGCTTTGGAATGAATTGACAGCGAGAACGTATGTCTTTGATATGTTCTTCTACGTAATTTCGAATATCACTCTGTTAATAAATCTAAGACATACGTTCTCGCTGTCAATTCATTCCAAAGCCAACTCGATGAAAAATTTTTTAAATCACACCGTACAACAATGGTGAGCACGTATGACGACACTAAGAGCCGCATTTCGGCTTGTCATGGATTTTAAAGAGACGTTCTATATGTAACAATGCGACTTGAGTGTATGAAAGCTATACGGGGAAAGAAGGAAAAAGAGTGAATATTCCGAATGCGTTCGTTGGTTCTTATTCTTAAAACTTATCTTTATTCCTAACTAAGGTATATAACTATGGGGAAGGCTGTTAGGTGAACGACAGGTAAGAAATAATAATAGAATGTTTCTCTACCTACTATAACAACTTTTTATTTCTAGTTTATCCATATTTTATCATATCGCATAAATGCGTGGAAGTATTTAATTTCTGGTAAGACTAGCTTCCTGAATTCTTCAAATATCTGCCTCTAAACTCCACCCATTATGATACTTATACACTGTATATGATGGAGCAGGCGCATACTTTATATGTGATTATTTAAATAATACTGACAAAGGTACCTTATACCTTAGCCCTCTCATTCACCCGGTCTAACGCCCTGTGACTTTTTTGAAAACTATGAAAACGTGAATAATGATATACAGATTTCTCTTTCAATTGGTACACTAAGTTATACCATAGACGCTAAATAATGCCATGCAATCAGTTGAGAGTTGACGGATGTAATTTAAAACAATTATTGTTATAATAGTATATTTTTTATGAATTTTCAGTTTTGACATTTCAGATATTCATAACAATTTTAGTCGAATGAAAAATTAATACGTTAACATATACGTACATTTTCGTTTCACCTTTTGAAGTTTAATCGGACTGAACAGTCGGTGTACACGAATTTTGGAACACTCTTTTTTTACACCTTTTGCTTCATACCGTGTGTTCCAGGGTAGATATAACAAGAGGTGTAATTGACAAAAAAAATTTTGAAATTGTGGAATGCCATTTGGGGGATGAATGGAATTTGTTTATAAAACACCCTGTATAACATGGAATCAACTCATTTTTTGTGTACAATAGTTTTACAATGAGTAGAACTCATCCCCCAAACGGCATTCCACAATTCAAAATTTTTTGCCAATTACACCTCTTATTACATCTATCCTAGAACATACGGTTTGTTTGAAAAATTTATCACAAATACAGCATGAGTTAATAAGACGGCTTCCATTTGAATTTTTCCCGAAAACCCATGCAACATAAATTAAACGTCATCAACTTTATACGAACTAATCTAAATTATGTGATGCAAGAAAGTCAAAAAAAGAAGTTTATATTCATTAAAATTAAAACTCAAAAGAGAGTTTCCTCTTTTGGAAAGGAGAACAGATGAAAGCATTGAACGCCTACGGTAGAGAAGGATAAAAATATATTTTATCTACTTTAACATTAATGGAAGGTATTTTGAAATTTGCAATTTTAAATATTAAATTATTTTAGAAAATAAAATTTATTTTCTGAAAATTATTGCAAGAATGTGACATAACACCTTTATCCACTTATGTCTTAAAATCTATCTTTTTTTAGTATTAAAAAAAGAAAATAGAAATCCAGTCAAAAATTTATGTTATAATCAAGATGACAATTAATCTAAAATCAGTACAGTATTGTCTTTTTCTAATAAATTAAATGCTTTCAACCACACACCGTGTGATTCCAAATACTATATTTTATACAGCGTTCTTCCCTTTACTACATTAAAAATAAAGAAAGAAAGTATAGAGCATGCTTTTACTAATTTCATAGGCTGATACTGACTTAGCTCTAAAAGCTTTTACCGATTTACCAAGAGTAATCTTTAAAAATTCAAACTGTAAGTAAATAGCTTTTCTTGCCAGATCCTCCATTGTTTGTTGGTTGATTCATTATTGCAGAATTTTGAATATGACTTAGACATGATAATACTTTGGCATTATTCAATAGCTAATGTCAAAGTATAGCTGGAGGTTAAATTAATTTTGCTTAAGGGGCGTTGATATTAAGCTTGTTTACTGGTACTAGTCCTTTCTGGCTGGTTAATAAGAATACTGTAAACACGTACTAGTGGTAGTCTCGGACGTATTTTATTAGTACTAAAAACTTAAACATGAGAGACTATCACTAGTATGTCTTTACACTATATTAACTGACAAGAAAGAACTAGTACCAGTAAACAAGCATAATGTCAATGCTTCTTCATAGTAACTTGACTCTTTGCAAGTTCAAAAAAGTCATACTTCCATTATCGCGCAAAATGTGGCTTAGCTCATTATTACATAACACCATTCCATTAACATAAAATGATACACATATATAATTGTTTTACAATTATAATTAATATAAGATTTGATTATAACATTGAAAATTTAATTCTTAAATTGCTTGTTCCATAATAACTTTTGTACATTTGTATAAATAAATACAATATAATTATTTTACAACCAATATAGGCTTCTATCATCCCGCCTTACTTGGAGCATGGTGACGTGACGATAAATTTTCAATGCTGGACCAAGTTTGAGATTTAAATTTGTTAGTACGTCTAGGCGTTTCAATAAAAGCAGCGATCGGCCATCGATTTCCTGATGGAAGAGAAACACTTATAAACTATTGCAAACCAAAAACCTAATTTTCTTACCTGTTCCTTAAATACTTTGGCTTCTTCAGGAAAATATTGTGCAAAATACTGATAAACATCATCTGGTGTCCAATGAGTGGCATCCGGAATTGATGGATCGATATCTTCTTGTTCAGATTCTTTTCCACTATTTGAATCCGATGGCCCCTCGTTATCAGTTGTTTCACTACGATTTTTTCTTCTATTATTTAATGTTGGACTGGGTGGGGAAGAGTCGTAAGGTGACGATCTTCCAGAGGCAGAATTCGAACGAGAAGCTTCTTTATCTATTATGGACATTATATTTTAGTTAATACTATTAAGAGTATGCTAATCTTAAAATTACCATGATTGTCACTAAGAGTTATTTTGTGAGTAACTGATTCGCCAATATTTGATTGAATTTCATTAGGTTTCATTTGATCTGTTACTTGACAATTCACGCATAGCCATCGTTGTGCATTTTTAATTTTGTCAGGGATTCTTGGTTGATGGCAAGTGGCATGATAGCCATCAGCGCAAACAGAGCAGACTATCAAGTTTCCCTAAATTTCAAATTCAATTATTATTAAAACTCTCGGATTTCGAAAAACTGAAACTTACTGCATCAGAAGTTTCGAAACACACTACGCAGGTTTTACAATGTGGACATTGCCAGGTGTTGTCCGGATACATTTTTAACATCATGTCATCGCCATTCAGACATCCGTAGTGTGCTAAATGATGAGAAAACATTTAAATTCTTCAAAAGTGACCAAAAACACTAAATATTAACCTTTATTGCTGCACTCACGACAAGATACCATTCTATCATTTGGCCCTCTTCTGCTCTGAGTATGACACACTGAACATACTCCCCCTTGTTCCCGACTTCCAGTGGAAGTTCGGGAATCTGGTCTGGAATCTTCATCTCGCTTATAAAGCTGTTGCTTTTCAATTGTGCTTCGATTTAAAGAACCAGCTGGACGTCCACGTTTTCTTGGGACATGAGTATCGGAAGGATCAAATACTTTTCTTGCTTTCTATAAAATTTCAGATATGTATATGTAGGTACATATTTAGGGTGAAATACAAAGGGTCTTTTTCATATACGGTTCTTACAATGGATTTTTACCCGTATGTACTCATCTTACGATAAAAGCAATAATACATAATATGTATTATATTATGGTTTATATTTAGTCATCTATATTCTATGCAATAGGGAAAAGAATGCTAAATAAAATGCCATCTTCTGATTTACGCGAAACGTACGAGGAAGGCCTTCAAATTACTACGGTTATCCGAAAAAGACAGACTTATAAACTGTAGATATCCATTGACTTATTGACTTTTCCGTTGACTCAATTCTCCTTCTATTTTGTTTACGTTTGACAAATTATAAATTTTTCAAAATTTTTCATTTTTTAAAATTAGTTATTATCAAAACTTCTAGCGAATATAATTTATGTATTTGGTAAGTATGAATTAATATTCACTATGTACATGTATGTATGTATACATGATGGTACATATTAAAATATGGGTTTTGTAAATCTATTTTTTGAATAATTTTCTTATAAAACCCTATTGGTCTACTTTTTATATTCTCTTAGTCCTTGTGTGAAGCCTGGAAATAATCTTAAAACGCAAGCACAGCTATTTGTCCTTAACCCGTGCAATTATTCTGAAATGGAAAAAAGAAATAATGGACCATTAGAGCTTTTTTCATCAGTTTAAGAAGTATTTAAGTTATCTAAGTTTTTCCTTTGATATAATTTTTAAAGTATATTTATATTTTAGAGAGTAACGGTTGCTCTTAAAATTGGTTAAAAGGCAGATTATTCCATTGAAAAAAGATCAGATAGTAATCCGGTTCTTTTTTTTCGTTTTGGAATACAAAGACCTCGCCCAAAATTCGAAATCAGCAATACCCCTAAGTTGTCTAAAATGGATGTGTGAAATACATTATATGCTATGTAGAGAGAGATTTCTTATTCCTTATAAGCAATGTTTACAATATAATTTACTTTTAGAAAAGCGCGTTACTCTAGAAAATATCAACATAAAATTAAGAACTAAACAGATAATAATAAACTAATTGTAAGAACTATAGAACTAGTAGTTGGTAGTTAATGAACTAATTGTATCTTGGTACTATACGTCTTAATTTATTATTAAAAAAATATGGGTTTTAAATACAAAAGGGCAGTTATCGAAAAAGGAAATCAGAGGCTCGTTTTCTACAAATGTTGATGAAATATATTTAAAATCAATGATCAAATGATCAATTTACTTAAATCAAACTATAATTTTTTCAATAACATAAAGAATATGTGTAAGCCACGAGGACTCGATTAAAAATCGTGTTATTGTTCACATTGGATCATCAAAAAACTCGTTGTTCAAGGGGTAAGTTCAACATTTTGTTTAAAATTAATGTTAAAAGATTACCAGAGTTAAATGAATAATACCTACATATTTTTACAAAATGTATTACGACACAATTACCTTTCAATTTTGAAAAACCAACTTTAACAGCAACAGACACTATACCAAACTATAGTATTTTTCTGGAAAAAGCAAAGATGTACATCATTTCTTTAAGTCTAATTATTAATTGGATAATAGCAAAGAAAATCAGATTTCAAACGAAATTAACGAAAGCGAAATGATTACAATTGGCAAAAATAACTAAAAAAGAAAATATATCATTCGTGAACTTATAAAGGAACATGGCCATGAAGTACTAAGATTTTCACCCTATCATTGCGATTTTAATGCCATAGAATTACTTTAGAGTAATGTTAAATCTTCCTATAATAAACACATTGGAAGGAATAAGCATGGCGATAACGAAGAAAAATGTAAGAATAATGATTAGAACATGGTTTTTCCGAACGCTTACTTAGTTAATAAGAGAAAATTGTGTAAGACACTGAAATCATTCAAAAATATTACCTATAACAGAAGATGAGAAATAATCAATATTGAAGTTGAACCAATTAAAATAAATATTGATGACAGTTCGTCAAAATCTGATTAGTGTTCCATATGGAGAATTATATTACTCTAAGTGAATATCAATTTTGAATTGAAAATTATTTCTCTTTTTAAATTTTAATTTTCAAACAATTTGTTCGATTACGCGAAATTATTAGATGCGAAACGATGTCCCCTATCGTCGCAATACTACTAACAATAAGTGATAAACACTACGTAAATGAAAAGTCACGTATTCACTAACGTAACGAAGAGAAGATATAGTTTTTGACTCTTACAGCCAGAAAATATTGATTTGCTCATAAGATTTCCATGATGAATGTTTATATGATTAAGAACGGGTAAAAATCCAATTGTAAGAACTGCATATGAATACTTTTTTTAACTAAGAATTTGAGGTTATGTCAAAAATTATAAATATTAGGCTCTACGTATTTGTTTTGGATATTTAATTTAGTAAATTTTGATAACAACAAGTTATATTCATCAAATTCACTAAAAATATATCAGATTCAACAAAATATTACCAAAATTTTAATAAAAACATACTTTTAGGTTATGTTTTTTACGTAAAAAACAATCTTTAATCTCTAATTGACAATCGCTCTGCTAGATGAGAACAAATATAGACAACTCACCGTTTTATATTTTGTCATTTTTATCAAATGTTTTTGAAAAACTTCAAGTTAGCAACGAAACATCTGTGTTTGTATACAACCGTTTGACAGATGATGTCATCAAGCTCTACCTGATCGTGAGAAAAAAGTAGTCCAAAGTGAATAACTAACCTTGCGTCGACCGCCAAGACGAACACTATTCGATTCGGACGGTTTGGAGTCTCCTGAATCGAATCTGTCCCTTTTCTCCAACTTCTCCTGTCTTTGGGTGGCCGCTTGCATTTTGGCAATCATTCGTTTTTCGGTTTAACAATGGAAACATTTTTCTCGTGTGCTTCTGCGTCGTCAGAGTGAACGTGAACGCTGTCGCTATTTTCCATTCTTTGCCCGTCGCTATTTTGACCTCCTGGTACTCTTTTGGATTGTTGTGAATAATAAACAGTGGATAATAATTTTTGTTGTTCGCTAGTTTCTTTTGCTAACCATTCCGGACCTTTTTCACCGGCGCACGGCCCTAAAAGGTAGTTGCCGTTTTCCAGCTTCACCAAATTGCCTCTTTCTACTTCTTTCACCAGTAAAATGGCGATATAGTTACGTGTATAACGTACACTATCTTTATTTAAAATATTTTCAATTATTTCCTTAGGAGGTACGCCAATTTCCAAATAATCTGGATCTTCCATTACCAATTCGCCGAAAACCTTGGTCAATATCTCCATGAAATTCTTGCTGACCGTTACTTTGCTAATTGCGTTCGAATGATTGTTCAAATAGCCTTGAGCCTCGCGATGTCGCATTTGGGCCCATTTTTTTGCTGCGTTCCTGTAGCTAATGTTACCCTTGTATTCAACTTTTAGGACGATATTATTCGCCACACACCACTCCAAATCGGCCTTTGCCTCGACCGAATTCACGTGAAAACGTCGAAATAAATAGCTGCAAATCCTCGTGACATCCGGCCGGGCTTTTCTTTTACGCAGCTGGTCGATTGCCTCGAGTATACGTTCCCGATTTCGGGCTGTTGGACTATTCATTGTCCCTGAAGAAGAAAACAAAAATTATGCATTTTAAATACAGTTTTTATTGAATAAAAAAATTGTGATGTTATGGCGAAAGTGGGCGACAATACAGTGGTATAATGACGAGTAAGCGTTGTTGCCAATTCTTTTTTTCTGTTTTTCGGAGTATACTACAACAGTAACAACAAGAATATATGTATTTTTTTTTAAATAACGATGTAATGTATCATTCATTTGTCTGAATTGTGTCCTTTGCAAACATCACGGTAAAGAAATAGGATGTTTGTCAGCAATAAATTTCCCGTTTTTCAGTAAAATATCCGATGATTTCAATAAAAATACATGAAAATGATAACAAGGTTAGTTTAACATATGTTTTAAAAAGAAAGATAAAGGTATTTAACAAAATTTTGATTTGTTGCTACCTACCGATTTTAAATTAATTGGAATAGTTGTTATCTTTACTCGTTTGTAAGAAAATTGGGTAAAAATAAGGGTCCGGAAGAGGAAAAAAATTACAATAACGTTTCCTAGAAATTATATGACCTGCTGGGGTAAATAACTACCGATTTTTGGTAGTTACCTATCCCAGCATTTCACATTCAAGGACGAAGTTGTCACATGATAATACATTGACGTGAAGACCTAGACCGAGTATACCTACTTACCAATGTTAAAAAGGGACACAGGCACAAATAATCAGAATGCATTCTTTTTTTTCCTAGAAAGGAACTGTCACTTTCGATCGTAAAATTAACCATTTATATGTCATATGACCATGTGCTATATTTATTTTGCTAATTTCACGATTAAAGATGCCACTTCCTTTCTAGAGGAAAAGCGAAATAAAACTATTCGTTCATGCATGGTGAACTATTTTTCAGGGTCTCAATCTAGTTATCTTTATATTTCTATGTTAGAACAACAACAAACGGTAATAATTGTTTTTCACAATATGCTCCCTTCTTGGTACATCGTATCCAAAAAATTTTCGCTAACAGTAAATAGTAATGATACAATAAATACAACTGTAACAAAGAAAATTTTCACGATCTGACAACGTGGCCCACCAACCTAACCTAAATAATATACTTTGAATAAGAGGTGCGTTCTTGAAAAAGTAGACAAATCTACCCTTTTATCCCTAAATACAAAAAATTCCATTCAATATTCCATAGTTTTAGTATTGTCCAGTATTAGTTCATTGAAACTTTATATTATTTCCTCTTTAATTCATTTTTTTACGAGAATAACAACAAGCGGGTGCCCATCGACCGCGTTCACGAATTTAAAGAAAGGAAAAGTTATTGGAATGTAATGTACTTTTTAGTAAACAATACTAATTTATTGTTTATCAAAAGGAACCGGAAAAAAGGCACCACCGTCTAATTTTTCAAAATACGCATCCTACAAAATTTAATCTTATCAAAAAAAAACTTGTGTCGACGCAAAACAAGAGACTTTGACGAGTGAAAAGGACCGAAAATACAATCGCATAGAAAATCGAAACACGTGTTCTCTATATATGAAATGAAAAATAAATAATAAAAAAAAAACAAGAAAAGATAAAAATGATCGTTAGAGGTGTCCGGTTATATCGTTTAGCAAACGCCCGCAACAAACGAAATAAAAAGACGAAATTACGGTGGAAGCGCGCAGAAGAGGATGAAGGCATGCAAAACTACCTTGCGACCGATTTTTTTACCTGTTCCAAAGTAACAAACTGCAATCAAACAATAGACAATTGGCCTGAATCGATGTACAAACACGTTGCGGATTATCTGAAGTAGTTTTCAGGATTGTCCGTCAACTATATCCACAGAAAAACGTTGTAAAGTAAGCGGCTTTTTCACGCACTTTATCGAAACAAAACGCTCGCCAAGCGGCCTCAGACGGGTTTGGTTTTCCGTGTTGCGACAGGGACAACGTTGGGTTTAGAGATGGTAATAATTGTACAAAAACTTTTAGTACAATCTATTATCAAAACTGTAGCTACATTTGGCTTTGGCGAAATGTGAACTCATTGGCTATCCAATATTTGCCTGTTGGTACTTGGCTTATTGGTAATTTTCAAAAGCCTGGAATGTTGTATATGGAACAGACCAGATTCTCTACATAAAATTGTACTGGTGAATTGCTTTGTAGCAGAGCCATCACCATGTGTATCTTGCATGTAACCAAAAAGAAGATGAAAATATCGCAATGATGCTGAAGATAAGTGGCCTTTTAAATAAGTCGTAAAAGTTTTGTTTGAAGGGCAAAAAAAGATGCTACTTGTAGCAAAGTTACGTATTTTTGTATGATCTCTACTGCAAAATCTGCCATCAGAGGCATTTTCTTCTAATATCAACTAATCATCAATAAAAATATATTGTAGCATTTTTTTTCTCCAACCAAATTCTAGTTCAATCATTCTAGCAGGTGGTTCTGGTAGAATCTTACATTTTAGAGCAGTACGATCAGTTCAATATCTAATGGCAAAGGCAACTCTTTGAAATAGTCCTTCATAATAGATTTACGATTGTAAAATGAGACTGATCCAGTCTTAATATTTATATCACAGTTGTTAATAATTGTTACTCTGAAACTAAAAACTATTTTTAAACATTTTGTAAACCTTTTAAATATGCATGCGCTCCGTTTAAAAGATCTCTTATAGACGTCGTATATGTAAATGGCTCTTCCTACATTTATCATTCATTTTGAGCATAAACATAGACGATGCAAACCTGCACACCTGCCTCTTAAAGTCAATGTTAAAAAAGAGCAACAACATATCTTTACGTATGTTTCAAAAGGACTTTCTGTGAATTGTGAAATTCTCTAGAAGAAAATGATAATTTTTCTAGGGGAAAAATAAAATACACCAACTATTCGTTATGTAGATATTTTTTTAACACAGCTTTATGAAGCATCCATAGTCTGTAAAAATAAGAAATAGGCTTTTTCAAAAATTAATTTATACCCTATCCAGTTATTTTGATTTCACATTTGGATAAGGCGATATGTGGACTCATTGTGTTTGTGCTATCCTATATTTGCCTGTGAAGCCTCGTTTCTTAAGATTTTATAGACAACTTTCAAAAGTCTGGAATCCTGTGCACGATTCACACCAAGTTAGTACGGGTTCATCTACATGTGGTTAAAGAAAATAATAACAAAGTTTTTCTCGTAGACGTGATATTTATAAATAGTAATGCATGTAGAGTTTCAAAAATACATGGTATTTTTTATGAAAACACTAGCTTCCCCCATTGATATAGGTATGTTTAAAATTGTACTGAATAAATTCAATAACAGTACAATAATGTGAATAACGTCAACCCTCTAAAGGGGAATTCGAATGTACAAGCGTATAAAATAGATGCGCGCGCGCGTTTCTCGTCTCGGGACCCTGAAATTTCGGGGAGATGTTTGCACTCTTTTAACCGGCAAACTCATCCGTCCCCGATAAATCGCCGGGGAAAAAAAAATTATCAAATCTCAATTAATTAGTACGATAAGGTTCGATGGTACTCTCATACTAAATTTAAATAAAATATAGAAACCCTAGCGCATCGCTTCTATGTAGTCCAAATGAATATTTAACCGAATAAAATTACCGCCGTTACGTGATTGGTTCGTTTTGCGTGAGGAAGTTGGATGAAGTTGGATGCGCGTCATCTATTCAAGGCACTTTTCCGATCGTATTTCACTTTGCAGCCATTGAATTTCGCAATAAGTTATTATTTTGTAGGCATTGCTGTAACAGTTTTGCGTATATTTGTACTACGGTCCGATAATGGCTGAAAGTACTAAATAAAGATTTTACAATTGGTTTATTACATGTATTGCGTCATCATTTTTTCGTCCATTGTGTTTATTAGATGATTCATTTAAATTGTAACTGGTTACTTGAGCTAATCAGATTAGGTTTTCTAACGGTGCGCTTCGTAGATGTCAGTAATCACGTTTGTCACGTTTTTTTTACGCGAATTAGAATATTTAAAAGTTTAAAAAGCTAAATTGAAATGTAAATTAGTGTAAAATAGTATGTTTAATAACAAAGCATTTTTTAATGTTTCACATCATGTTTCACAACACATCTCATAGGCAACCAGAAATATCAGCCTTTTTTTTCCACTACATTTTAACTATCAATAACATTAATTTCTTCATAGTATACTTTACGTTTGAATAAACAATAAAATAGACCATAGTTTAGACTATATTTTTTAAATTAAGCACAAATGCGTTAAATTGTTTAAAATAATTACATACACCTGATCGTCCATATATGTACTATATTGTATGTATGATCAAATGATTTTTGCATTACATGAATTGAAATTTAATAAAATATCAGCATTACGCTGACCGCCCCTTCCATAATATTTTTATGGCTGAAAATAATATCAATTTTCTTCTTAGTTTAATTTGACTTTAAAAAAAATATGTTATTTATTACTCACGATCAGAATTCTAAAGTATGAAAAAAAAAACTAATCAATTCCTCGAATTGCTAATGCGCAATAAGTGTTCGGCGATTATTTGAGGGGTGTTTTGCAAATAAATCATCCTCACTTTGATTTTCCCTTGGATAAGGTCGTTGAAGCAAAAAGAAAATTGCGAATTAGAGAAAAAGTG
>JABRWK010000969.1:2574-13130 GCA_013372445.1 Hypothenemus hampei | reverse complement strand
ATTAAACGACAACTTTTTGTGTCTTTTTAAGTGAGACTCGACCTGTACTGTGGAGATTGTAAGACACAGCGTGTGTGTCTTATGGAAGTCTACGTATTAAACAAAAAAAAATTGCATTGTGGCAGTCTACATGTTAAGACTTTTGAAAAAACCATTATTGTTGATAATGCTCAAATTCAATTTATAGATTTATGATAAAAAGGAAATATTGAAGTTGGAGGCGTTGATAACAATACAATGGAGAATAATGAAAGTTTTAAATAATTTAATAGAAATACGAGAGTTGTAACAACGATTTTAAATTGCAAAGGAAAATGGAGGGTTTTTAAAATAATCTGCTTTCAATAAGTTTGAAAAGGGGTTTTCTTTTTTCTCTACAAGTTTTGTAGATTATTGCAAAGGAAAAAACATTTTTTTTAACCCTTAACTCCCAAGGTTTAAAGCAGGCGTACAGATATTACGTTTAACTATAGTCTATTTGAATTCGCTATGAATTAAAATAAGCAAATAGATGACAATTCACTTGATCATTTGACGGGTGATAGAGACAGGGTCGGCTGCTGTAAATTTTTTTTAAATTTTTTATTCAATAATTCAAATAGACTATAGTGCCTATCAAACGGTGCCTTCAGATTTAAGAGTTAATGCTTCAAAAATTCAAGATGACTGACACAAGAAATAATAAAAGTTGATGACTAAGATGACTAAAACGTGCAAAAAAGATTCATTAAGTAATCGAAATCTATTCAAAAAGTGGTTTTAAACAAGTTTTTACAGATGTGGAATATATTTTTAAATAAAAAAGTTATTAATGATTCTCGAAAATATAATATTTCAGTTTTTCAAAGCAGAACTCGGAATCCAAAAAAACTAAAATCGTTCTTTAAATCGGATGTAAAACTGTGTATTGTTTGAAACGTTCTCTGTGTAACGATTTTTCTATCTATTATAGTTTTCGAGATCGTGATACATTTACTACCAATTTAGAAAACATAATGAATGTTAGTGTGGTCAATAGTAACTGGTAGAGATAAAATAACTATGTATAAATATTATTTTTTCATACCCATTGCTGTTTTAAATTGGACCAATATAATTTCTTGCCAATCCAGTCCACTGCAATGCTTCCAACAGAGTCTAAATCTACCAAACGTCCATGTCTGTGACTGGTTAAATTGTACATATACACGTGGCTATTATTCGTAACCTAAGCATAACCAATAATTACTATTCTACTATAAGCAATTATAAAATGTACCATATAAATATGATCCTTGTACCATGCCGTCCCGGTAAAAGCTACATCTTGCATACGACTTTTATGTATCAAAGTTTCAAAACTCTCAATGGCAATGTCGCTTTTAAACAAACCTTCTGAACCAGACCAAATTACCAATGGTTGGCTTTTTTCCTTCAATGTCATTCCTCTAAATTCACTTGACCATGGTCCCTTGCCCGATCTCGTGTGGGCGAATACTTTTAGTATGTATGGTGTGTTCGGCGTTAAATTATCCAGTCTTACAGTGGGAGTGTTGGATTTAAACACGCTGTAATTACCCGTTATTTGGTTTTGCACTGAAATTTCATAGGACCAATTCTGAAACGCACCACGCCCTTGAAGTCCAAGTAAATGGGGCGGGTCCCATTTTGCTTTGGCTAAATTAGAGCCAAAAATCGCTTGTAAATGAGTAGGAGGATTGACTGGAATAGGCCAGGGTTGGGTAGCGTTTAAATTAATTAAAATTTTTTTGTATCTCGTACTGCCCAAATGAGATACTTGATTGTGGAAATATTCGTTTAAAAGTTGATGATACTCCTCATGGAAAACAGTACTGCCATCAGTCCAATAAAATTTCTTGTTTAAAGTCCCTAGAGAGAGAACTTTTTCCAACTTGGGTCTTCTGACGGATTCACGAATATTTTTCACGTCTTTTCTAAAATAACGATGAACGTTGCTACTGAATTACGAAAAAATAACATCTTTTCGTACCCGTCTAGTGAAATTTGCAACATCGTGGATTTGGACTGATCTGGGACAAATAAACGGAAATTTGTGTAATCGACAATAAAGGCTCCAAGATTGCGACCAGAGAAGATTTTTTCTATTTTTACTTCGTGTTTAATGCCATTACTTATATCGGAAATGTCCAATCGGAAAATACCACCATTTGATCCTTTTTGTATCCAAAATAAGTAGCCATTACACGGATCGATCTCAATGGCAACTGGTCGCATTGTTAAGCCAGCCAGGGCCACTGTTAAGCCGGTTCCGTCCAGATTACATCTAAAGAAACCTTATTAGAATATAAACTTGTTTTGGAGCAAATTTAAGTACGTACCTTTTTATAAGAAATTTTCCAGAATTCGTTCGAGGTTTGGCTTCCCCAAGAATATACAATTGTTCATTGATCCAATCCACAGATATATCCAAAGGAAAAAAATCGGTTTTAGAAGGATCCAAAAGTAGCGTTTTATTTTTTGTTTCCTGTTCAACAGGAATTCTCCACAAGCAACCAGCGGTGTCTGACATAAACAACAATTGTCTACTGATGTGAATCCCCAAACTTTCGATAGAAACATTGTCGGCATGATGAAACAAATGAATACTATCTCCAAACAACGACTCCAATTCGAAAATTCCATGCTCGGTCCCCAATATCAAAATTGGCTGTTGAGTTTCAGAAACTAAAATGTTATTTTTATTTTAATAACACAAATAAAATATATACTCAAGCATTAATCCAAAACTCACTTTGAATCTCATTGGGTGTGGTCACTTGGACGGTACTGGCAGGACCGGATCCAAAATTATTGCGCATCTGTATCGACACTTTGTATGAAGTATTCGGCTGTAGATTTCCATAGAGATAGTTATTGCTAGAGGCGGATACGTCCTGTTGAAAAGCATCATGTAGTGGACGGTTACGCCTAAATAGTTTGCCCTAGTTGGAGAAGCAGGGCATGGCATGCAGACAGAGACTGTTAGATAGGTTAGTTCAACAAAGAATTGTTAGAACCACATATATTAGGTAAGACAGGAAGAGTAATTTCTACGAGAGGCTCTACATCTATGAGATTACAGTGTGCTGCTTAATACGGATGCAAAAATGTAATCGATAGAAACTTTTTGATAAAACCAAAAAGATCCCTATCGGTTATTACTTATTGCAGCTGAGCGAGAATGCAATCTTTTTGACAGAAAAACAAAAAAGAATAGTGCTTTGACATTCATTATTTTAGAGACAATGGAGGAAGGTAAAATCACACCTTGACCTCAGTATGTGACTCAACGAGACCTCCCGATTGATTGCGAATTTCGGTGATCTGGAGCACATAGGAGAGGAGAGGGCCGTGCGGGAAAGGGCCCGGTTCCCAACTGACGCTAACCGAGTGGGCGTCAACAGGGACGGCGCGTACGTTTCGGGGCGGGGACGCAGGCATACCCGCCGCTTGCGTCGCAATTACCACACTCTTCTCTGAATAGATGGCATCCCCATGACCGTGTCCCAAATTCAATGCCACTCTAAACTGTTAAATTGAAAAATGCCATATATTTTAAAATCAAAGTATTATTGAATAAATTACTTACGCGATATTTTGTATAGGGCTGCAAACCCTGAACATAGAAATCGTTATTATCGGGTGACCAGGTAGCATTTCTGCAATATTGCCACGTTGCAGCAATTTCCTCGTAACGCCACTGGATATGGCAACTCACTCTTGCACGTTTCGCCTCTGGAAATCGCCATTCTAGCCTTAAAGTAGTCGCAGTTAAGGAATTGTCCAGAAGCGCGGGCGCAGGTGGTGTACCTAGTAGACTTCTTATTTTACTAAAATACCTAGCAATTGCATCATTGCAGCCTATAACGCAATATAATTCACGATGGCTCAATCGCTCCGACGTTCCATTCTGTTGCAAAGTAAACTATAAAATTGAGGGAATACTTTAATAAGGATACTTACGCAAATTTTTTGACAAGACGAAAATAAAGCCCCTGTCCACAATCGACATCCTTTGGTGCACTATAATAAATTTAATTTATAACAATAGCGATTAGCATGGGTCGATGTTCTAAAAGTATATTACATATCCAGTGATGAAAGCGAATCTTTATGCTCGAAGTGAATTACATCTTAGTGTCGCCCTGACCAAAAACTCTACCCATTGCAAAAAGACCCACTTTCATCTCTAGTTGTGTACGCTATTTTTCATAATAACTATAGGGAAATTTCAAATTTTTCAATAATGGATACTTTTCAAAACTTACCGGTGGCTCATGGTTATTAATGGTATCATTGCCATATTCAATAATTTGAAAAGGAAGGAATGCTAACCGGTGAGTTTTGAAAAGTGACTGAAAACGAGTGGTACAATTTCGAATACTAGTTCAACATTTATTATATGTAATAAATATATAAATTGGCGAGTGCACCTTTTAACGCGAATTATTTTCCGTTTACGAACAAGTTCAATATTCGAATAAAAAAAACAAAGACACACACTCTTAAATTAATTCATTATTTTTCTTGAATAAAATGCAGCAGAAAAAAAGAATTTTTATACTAAACATAAAAATCTCTGTTTTTCGTGGCAAATTTTTTAAAGTTGAAGTAGGCGACAAAAAATGGTTCAATTGGCGTTATATGGACATTCCAGGCCAGCTTCTAGACCACTTTTCGATGTATTTATAGCGACAACAGAACCACTTTATGTTGCCGTTCAGTTTTAAAATACGCTCATGGAGGAACAGCTTTATATTTTATTAAAAAAGAACTAAAGCTAAAATATATTATAAATTATTTAGGTATCATATTAGAATTATTTGATATTTTTTTTCCTAGGAAAATCATCAAATCGTATCTACATACATATGTATGTATGTATGAATGCAAGGTGTCTCACAAATATAGACGTTTATTTGCATATTGAAAATTATAATTAGAAAAATTTTGAAAATTACCACAATACGCAAAGCTTGATATGGCCTATTGTTTAAAAATGTTTGGAAGTTGTAGATGTAAATTTATTTGTTATACATGAAATACCGTATACAGAGTGTTTAAAAAAACAATCCAAAAATGAAGGGTGTGATTTCTTGGCTCATTCCAAGAAAAAAAGTTCTTATTAAAATGCACCATTTTCGAAATACAGGATGTTTAAACCGGTGGTACCCTTACCTACGCCATTGGTCAATTTACAAATCTAGGAATTTTTTGTTTTGTACCCATCAGTATACTAAACTTACACCCAAAATTTATTTTAAATATCTCAAGAGATGTTAAAATTAAAAATTGAAATATTGGTTTGGTTATGTTGCTAATATTCTCGAAAACGATTTGCATTAGTTTTTGATCAAGATACTTTTTTATATAGAAAACATTGACGATTTCAAAATATCAGTTTTTTCAATGTCATAAAAATAGGGGACAAAATAACCTCACACAATCCTAAAAATCTCCACCATTGAAATGTGAGAAAAATTGATTTAGCCCTCAAAACGTAGCAAATATTAATGATAATAGGTATACAAAACCTGAGTACTATAACTTGAACGATGTCCGAGATATCGCCAAAAGACTGGAAAGAAATATTTTTTTTTTTTGCGAATCTATGTTAACCCTTAACGGCTACGGTACAGAATAATTTCTATCAAAATACATATCACGAGGTGTCTGGGAGACCGATGTGTAGCCGTTAAGGGTTTAAAGGAACTTTTTTTCTTAGAATGAGCCAAGGAATCACATTTTTCGTTTTCCGACATATGTTTTAAAACATCCTTTATATTTTTGCATTTGTTGATTCTACACATTAATGTGATCAAATAGTTATCGAGTTTCCCTATACCTACCTAGGCCTAATCAATACTCCTTGCTGAAACAATTTCTTTCAAAACCCTTGCTGAATCACATTTTTAAATGTGAAATTCTTAATGTTTTTATAACTGGGGCTGATACTTTATAGAACTTTGTCTAGGTGTTAATCAAAAATGATTGAAATAACTGGAATAGCTTTAATTAATATAATATCGAATCTCTAAAAAATAATGTTGAATTTGAAAAACTTTGAAAGCAAAAATTAGTTAATTTTAAATAGAATACCTTGTATAATTTTCTTCAGAATAATTCTTAATTTAATTCTGAATCCATTTCATTTGAAGGTCTATATTCTTTACCCACTTTCCGTAATTTAAGATTTTTCAATTTTCTCTAAATAATACGAATTAATTTTTAGTTATTTAGTTATTTTTAGTTAGATTTGAAGACAATGTGGGGGTTCTTGTCAAAATATGTAAGTAATATTGTCGCTGATGAAAATTCATAGTTATTATGTTAAGAGTTGCGATCAATTTGACCTTCATTCATAATAAATACAACAAATTTACATTTAATTAAAAAAAATGTTCATTCCCCTAAAAATTATAGTAAAACATTTTAAGAAATTAATCATATTTTGTCACTGTTATCATAGATGTTACCACTATTCTACCCAACTATGGAGAAAGGCAGTAAGTACAAAAACAGCTGAAATAAATATTTTTGAGTCAATGAGATTCTAAAAGGTTTTTATACATCTATACAATGCAAGAAGGCAATATTTTCAATTTTAAACACGAAATTATCCATAAAAATGTTTATTGTTTTTCACAATTCCTTATAAAATCCTACACAAGAAGGCAGTAAAGCTATCTGACATTGCAAAAAAGCAATAAAAGTAAATGATTGTTAACAAATGTATAATTTATATTCAGACTAATACGTAATTGTGTAGTATATCCTTATTAAAACATTTTTATTAATGAAAACAAGGATATCTATAATGATAAAATTTTTCTTTTTTTCTCACAAATTGTCCAATTTGCAGATGTTGCTTTTTTCTAAAGTTGGTCCGTATTATTTTACCATTATTCCTGTTACCATTCATCGAGTCATTTAACATATAGGACAAATGAATATTTACAAGTGTTAGAAGAAAATAGAAGTCATAAAATATTTAATTTAATTTAATTTAGTTTTATTTTTATTTTTTTAAATTTTTATGTTATTTGCAAAGTATTAATTTCTTTAAAAATTTATTCGCATTTTTCTCTTTAATTGAATATAAATTAAATAAAAAGTAAAAGGGTACAGGTATCAATTTTTTTTGAAATTAAGTGTTCTATGCAATTTGTTAACTCAAGATGTTACTGCTACTATAATCGACAGGCCATTTAATACAAGTGTCTACTTTCAAACTCTGCGTCATCATAGTTTTCAATATATTAATAGACTCCAATATTCGTGGGATACCCTGTATGGTATGTAGGGTCAAATGGGGTAAGTGTAAACGCATATTCAAAAGTAAAAAATGCAATATTTATCATTAAAATATGCCACGAAACCGATAATGTTTTTTTTCTTGCTTCTACTTCTATTTGATTTGTCATGTTTACGAACGCGATAAATTACATTACAATTACATTTTACATTTCATATGAAAAACGATAATGAATATCTTGTACATATTTGCCCATATTTGTTTTAATACTGGGCATTTTTTTAATAATGCCTAGTTTAGTTATTACCTGTTTACATTTACCCCTGATCTAGTAAATAAATATAAACATATTTATTTTTACATATAAATATTAGGCTGTTATAAAAAACTGCTTTGCTCTCTTTGAGAAGAAAAAACATCTAATTTATATTTAAATTTGTGGTTTTATATTAGCTTTTTAAAGCCATAAAAAGGTACTTTAAATTTAAAAGTGTTAAAATCGTCTTCATTTACCTCAATTGATCCTATAACATATAATATTCAATATAGCATACTAACTATAGTGTTGCTCTAAAGGTACTAATTCACAATGAAATATTTTAATAAGATTTCTTTAACGTTATAGTACATATATTATTAACATTTCTTGTTTAAAGTTTGAAATGTTGATTTGGTTGTTTTCGCCAAAAAGGAAACAAATGATGTCATGGCTCTCTATTTGAATTGACAAAATCTTTATCAATTTACATTCAAATTAAAATAAAAAAATTTTCAATATAATTAGAATATATTAAACTTTCATGTGTAGCATATTTTATCCAAAATCAGCCAATACAACAAATTGATATATTGATGTAATTGATGTATATGGGGATCTTGAAAACGGCAAGAGATACAGCCATAGTCAAAAATATGAGGCATCTCATATTTTTGTGCGTTATTAAAAACAAAATAACTTAGAACACCTATGGTATATCTCTGCAACAGGTCAACAATAACTCTGCAGGTCCTCAACAATAACTTTTAACTAACTACTGAAGGCCTTCTCTTTTCAGTGATAATAGTAGTTTTCAGCTTCTTTGCTCTCTTCTTCCACAGTGACAATTTGGGTCTTTTTTTTCCTTATTACTTTTCCTCTTTTTAATAACGTGTGTTTGACAACTTTCTTTTTAGTACCGTTCTAGTAACTAATAAATCGTTAATCAAAAATGCTATATTTTTGTCCTAGAGATACAAATAATTTTGAAATACATTTTTTTATGGAGTACCTCATTTTTTTAGGCTTCGCTGTATATTAGAAACATTATTTTAGACGGACGAAATAAAAATAATAATAATATACAGCTATGGCCAAAAGAATGAGGTACTCCATGAAAATATTTATTTCTAATTACCTAATACCAAAAGTTATATACTTATTTCTAAATTATTTGTATCTTTAAGACAAAAGCATACAATTTTTAATTAACGGTTTATTAGTTGCTAGAACAGTACTAAAAAGAAAGTTGTCAAAAAACGCGTTATTAAAAAAAAGAAGTGACGGGGAAAAAAGATTCAAATTGTCATTGTGGAAGAAGAGAGCAAAGAAGCTTAAACCACTATTACCACCAAAGAGAGGGGCCTCCACAATTATTGATGAACTGCAGAGATACACCAGAGGCGTCCCAAGTTATTCTTTTTTTAAATAATGGACAAAATTATAGGGTACCTCATATTTTTTATCTATGACGTACGATATCGAATAAATGCAGACAAAATTGTGCATTTTGGTGCTCAACAAAAAGTCAAAGAAGATTTTAAAAATTCTGACTATTTCTGAAGATAATAAAAAAAATCCATAATTTACTATTTTCAATTTTTGCAAAAAAAATTAAAACGAATTGTTCTAGAGGATTGAATTTAAGACATTCTTATGACAGTTTTATGAGAACTTTTTAACAATACTTATCAGTTTTTTCCTTATCTTTCCTGATGGGCGCCATGTTAAATTTGTACAAATTTCAACTCTAAGTAAAATTACCTTTCAATGACCTCAATGTCTTTCTTCTAAATATATATCTGTATACGAGAAGTAAACAGTCGTACGTCTATGAAAAGGATTTTTCTGTAATGAGCAATATATGTGTCACTGCTACCTTGTAATAAAGACTATATTTTCAAAATTAAAAATATACAGGGTTAACAGTAATCCGATGCATTCCTTTGGGAGAGTGATAAGGCATGGGGTAACGAGTAAATTGAACCCATATATCTGGACCTTAGAGCCAGAGGGTATTAAGTCCAATTTTTTATAATTTTGGGATTTTCTGTTTTTCTAACGTAGTATGAGCTATTATGGTAGGAAAACATAAAATCTCACAATTATAAAAATTTTGATTTAATACCCTATGGCTCTAAGTATCCAGATATGCAAATTACAAAAGTCAAGAGTTTTTGAGTTATTTCAATTTTTAATTTTTCTGAATTTTGGTCTTAGTGCTTTCAAAGTGATTTCAAAAAATCCTTTTTGCCACTACATTACTTGCCCAATAATATGGTCCTCCATATGGAATGTAAAAAAAGACAACATTGAAATTATGTGAAGATTTTAAATAAAATTTTTTATAAAATACTTTTTACAGGTCAGCTATCAAAATGGTTATTACTGCATCAGTAAATCATTGGTGATTCCAAAAAAAAATAACAGAAATGATGAAAGTGTTGCTTAAAAGAAATAAATAAATGTAAGTACTTAATCTATTAGTATAAGTATTTCTGAGTTCTTTAACCCCGTCAACGATTCTTTATCTCAGAACATCAATGTTTTCCACAGATCCAAGTAAGTCCGTGTACACCAATTCTTTTATTGTGCCCAAAACAAAGACGTCCATAGGTATAATTTGGGATTTTTGCAGGGAATTGGGCCTCCTCGATCCATCAATTTTAGTTATTATTTCTAATTATTTTTTTTTTAATTTTGGTCCCAAGTTCTTGGCCTGCGAGAAGCCCAGATTGGACACCTATAGGCTTACCTCATATCCTCTCCCCCCCAAAGGAATGTATCGAATTACCAGTAACGCTGTATGTACAGGGTGTCCCGAAAATGAATGTCAAAAATAGTACCACGACATTCTTTGGGTCAAAACATTAAGATTTAGCTAAAAAATTATTTGGAAAAAGTGTCTCGTTTCGGCGCTATTGATGGTCAAAGTTCTTGAAAAGAAACACGATATTCGTTATATCTGGAGAATGCTTTAATGGATTTCAATGAAATTCACTGTGCATTTATTTAATAAGGCAAGGATTATTTTGATGTAACATT
>JABRWK010000968.1:0-13177 GCA_013372445.1 Hypothenemus hampei | reverse complement strand
CTATAAGATATTCGTACCGTTCATGCTTTTGTTATAATTTGAAATTTCTTAATATTTGCAAACAAAAATTGGACTCATTTTAGATAACTTTGAAAACAATAATATATCTGTCAAAATATGTATATATTATTTTTAGTTGAGCAATTCTACTTATTTAATGCCAATTTAGTATTTGAATAATAAATTCGATTAAGAATTAGGTATTTAAATATTGGTATTTAAACTTATTCTTTATTATGAAGAATGTAATAAAGCGTTAGAAAGAACTTTTAACAATTGCGAAACAACAATTTGAAAATATGCAAAGATAACAAAATTATTATACATACATATACAGGGTGACATTGAAAAAGTCCAAGGCATAGTACCACACGATAAAGGATGATAAAATAATTAAAAATATATAGTTCCTATACACTAATGTCCAACTGCGTTTTGTTTTCAAGATACAGCGTTCTAAGTATTTTGTGAATTAGATTTCTCTAAATTCCTTCCGAGTGTAGAGATAATTGAACCAAAATCAGTCGACAATGTACCTTTACAGATGGCTATTTTGTGTCAGAATATGAACTTTATTTAGCGTCATTAAATTATGAGGTACTTAAAAGATGTTTAAATTGGTGGTTCACTTGTTCTTGAATACACTTCCCTAAACTTCGTGTCAATGATTGAAATATTATCATTATTAATATTATTATTATTCAATTATTAAAATATTAGTTTGGCAAGTGTCATAGATTTTATTTGTTTCATAATTTCGTAGCCTACTACTGGCAAGCGTTTTTCTGCTTTTTAAGAACTCGTTCAGTAAACCCAAATGCAGTACAACTTCCATAACTAAAATAAGAAACGGAGAAATTAGTTCGAGTTATAGAAACTAAAATACATGTAAAATGAATAGAAATGGCAAAGGAGCAAAGGATCAAAATGTCGAATTATAGAAAAATTCGAGATATACAAGTTCGAACTATAAAAGTACCATTGCACTTAAACACAGTGTACCCTAATTTTGGCTCAATTACCTTTTTACAATCGACAGAAAACTTAGAAAAATCTATGTTTCACAAAACCACTTAAAACGCTGTCTCCTGAAAACAAAAGGCGATCGGACATTGGTGGATGGGAACTATTTTAATTATTTTATGGTCCTTTATCCTGTAGAACTATGCATTGTACTTTTCACTATATCACCCTGTATATAAAAAACATACTAAATATACAAACATGTCATTTTGATTTTTAATTATAATTTAATTCATTCTTCAAAACTAGGGTCACAGGTAAAGTTTGAATAAATTATTCTTGAGAAATTATAAATTACATATTAAAAATGTAAAATAATAACGATATGGTATGTACAATCTATGATGAATGATCACTTTGAAAAATAATGATCTAAAATTATTTTTATATTTTAATTTTCTGATTTTATATTTGATTAAAAATTTAATTTTTTAATAATGTTTATAATGATGGAGATAATTACTTTGTATACTTTGTGTTAAAAGTCAAAGAAAATTGAGAACTTATTTTGGCTTGATCAGATTTTTAATTCCACGGACAATGAGAGTGGATGCTCATTCAAAGTTAAACTTTGGATTCAATTCCAAAGAATGTTCCAGGAAATTTATATCGATTTTTTTGAAATAATGAAAATTTAATCTTATTTTTAACAAGAACTTAGTAACTAAAAATAAATTAATCAATCTTTTTTAAATTGAGTGTTTGATCTTTTTTCAATATTCTAAGAATTTTATTTGAGGGTTCATTTGTAGTGTTGTTTATAAAAAAAACGATCTAACAAGGACAAACAATTTATTTTCCGCCCCCTCTCGAAGTCGAGCAGTTGCAAAAATTGGATTTTCTCATTAATCCATCACTATGTCATTGTGAAAAAAAAGACTTTCTTTTAATTCGACTATCTGTCTTAGGGGGAAAGACAACTTGTTTTTGAAAACACGAAATTTAGGATGGAAAAAAATTACAATAGGCAATACGGCAAGTGTAAAAATCGCAATTTGTGACTATATCGTTCCGACTGCAAGCAATAAGAACACGCCTTTCGGGAGTATACAAACAAACACATCTTAGATTTCCGAGAGTGGTCCTTCGGGAATTAATGGATCACTTTTAGTCTTAGTATTTATCTAGATTTACAGTTGCCGAGCAGATCTTTTATAGACACTTAGGATAACGTAAATACACTATGTTCAGTAAATGGATTGTTTCAAAAGATAAGATGATGATATCAAGAATTAGTGATAGAAATAACACTTATTAGAGAGTATTTACTATACAGGAGCCTCACTGTCGCACAAGCGCTCTTCCACCCTTTTTGGCAAAGGGTCTGTTCAGGCCGCGTGTCGTTCAGCAGAGGGTGTTTTGAACTTGGGGTCGGTTGTTTCGACGACAACGACGAATTTTTTCGGCTGTTTGTGTTTTTTTACCCCCGAACGAGTAGGAACGGGAGTTGATTTTTATTTTTAAGAGAAGAATTTTGTGATTGTGGTGTTCTGTTTAAAAACGAACCTTGTTTGTACCATAGTAGATTTTAAAATTGCTAAAAGTATATTTTTTGCCAATTAGTGACAAATTTTCCTCATGAATGGGCTCCAATTTAACCAAAAATTCCAGTAGGATAACACCAAAAGTAAGCATTGATTTAATTGCATTATTTAAGAAATATATGTATAAAAGTTTTACACTCCAAATCAAATTGCATTTTTTGGTGTATAGTCATAGTGTTAATTTTTAATTAGAGTTAAAAATTTTGACATTTTTTGAGCCATAACTCATAAAAATGGAATGAGCTTGTGGTGGCCTAAGTACCAATGTCATGTATTCATAGTTACTGTAGCAGTAGATAAACGTATTTCACATAAACACTGTTTCAAATTTCGCATAAGTACTTCTGATTTTCATTGTTTTAAAAATGATACTTGGATAGTTTTCAATTTCTATTCTTTTACTAATCCTGTTCTGATTTAAATTACTATCATTACTTTTATTACGGAAGTATTAAATAAACAAAAATGAAAAGACGGATAGATGAAATTTAATAAAATACTATTTTTTTCTCGTTAACTGCTGGCTAGTTTATATACCTATGAAGAAATAGGAGACTTTCCAGATAAATAGAGCCCTGGAAGAACGCTGCAAGCTCTAAAATGTATGTACATGGCAGGGATGTCGATGTACGAGACAAATGGGACGAGAAATTATAAGTCTCGTCTTGGTGGAAAAATGATTCATTTCGTCTCGGTGTCGTCTTATTTTCTAGACGAGACTTTGCGAAACTTTCGAAATCGACATTTTTATGGTTATCACTACTGTCCCAATTACATTGTATTTACGGAGCTTCTCGTTTATTTTGAAAGATAGAAAGATGCGATTTTCGGGCGAATAAGCTACTTTTTTAAAACAACAAATGCCGCAAGCAGATCTTTTCTGGCATTTGTTGTTTTTGAAACGCACGGCGGTTATAAGAATTTATCATTTTGAAACCTTCCTCCTATCTCGGGTCTCTGAAAATTTATTGAAACAATAAACATTGCTTCTTACAGATCTTTTTACATAGAGACAAGTTGCTTACTCGATATACTTTTAATTTTGAAAATTTATAAAAAGATAAACGAGATAAAGTCCATATTATTTTAAATGGGATACCCTGTTAGTTTTCTGCTCCATAAATTAAGAATATTTTTTGTTATTTTTATTAATAAATTTTGAATAATAGACTATGAAAATTTAGTAGGTTTTTTTTTCTATGATTAGTTTTATAAAGGTTATAAGGGAGATTTGGCTTCAGTTTGACGTGTCTAATTTTGAAAACCAAAATATAAATTTTGCTCACACAAAAGAACGTAGCTAGTATTCAACACATAGAGCTGTGGCAAAATATCACTGCTCACTTTACTGATAAAATTCATTTGGTATATTTAAATAAACTTTATTTATCTAGCGTGCCGAATTTCCGCTAAAACTGCATGGATAGAAGATTTTACTTAAGGAAAATTTCTGATATCGCTTAATTAGAATATTTGAGCCAATTAGATAGTCCACAAAATAGCCAGATTTATCGATGCTAGTCTTATTCATGTAATATACAGCAGGTTTAATTAGAGATTTAGGCAAAAGACCTATAAGTAGGAAACCACAATGGACGTAAGCATAAGAAATACATAAGACATAATAATTTAAATCTGTTAAACTATAAAAGAGATCAATGTCAATCATTGTACATGAATTAAATATAAATTAACAACGTCTGTTGAAGACGGTCTAACTCATCAGTTAACATTATAAACATACGTACATTTTATGCTTACGTCCATTGTGGTTTCCTATTAAATGTCAAAATGCCTTATGTACATATAGATTAATTAAAAATGAGGCACGAAACATATTTCAAAGGTAACGGAATTCAATTTATTCTTTGCATAATTTCGATAGTCTACTCTTAAAACTTATTGGAGAAGTAAAAATTATGTTTTTGAAATTTACTTAATATAAAAAATTAGAGTGAGATATATTTATGAAAAGTCAAAAAAATATACAGGACATTCAATTTAAATAATATAATTTTGGTCTATATTTTAAATTGTCGATTTGAAAAAAATACTGAGTAATTTCATGCGATACTCCACTGATTTTTATATAAAAAGGTCTTTATGAACCAGTATTTAACGTTTCAATAAGTTATCAGAGAGTTAAGACATGATTAGGATTCTAAAATAATCAATTTTCATAAACGCCCCTATATCTCAAAAATAAAGAGTGCCAAGGAAAATGTGCTTGTAGTATCTGTAGTATCTATCTTGTGTTTTCTAAAAAAACTAGCACAGGTCCCGGAAGACTGCATCTTTCTAAGTTTCATAATAAACGAGAAACCCTGTAACAACAACGAAATTAGAATACTCTGTACCCACTTTATCCAGATTTTAAGTAGTTTTAAAATTCTTATTTTCATTTAGAGAAGAAGTTAAAAAGTATATTTTTAAATTTAACAACCCTTGTTGAAAACTAATGTACAGTAAACGACAAATGTATGGATTAAATTAATTTTAAAATCAGGTGTTTTTCTTGCAAAAAACGCTCGAATTCGTCGATTTTTATTTTTGTTTGTGGCTTTTTTCGATAGTAAATTTATGTCTACAGGATGACCCAAAAACAAGTTATGACTACCAACTTTATCTTTCTAAATAGAAATACGTATTTTTATTTTATTTTTGATTTTTATTTCAAATTCTATGTATGCATATTTAATATTTCATACCTAAACTCAACAGTTATCGAGCAATTTACGATTAAAATGTACATACATATTAATATATCGTAATGAAATTTATGGATTTGTTTTTCGGAAAATTACTCACACACGTTAATTTTTATTTTTTGATTGTCATATTTTGATGTTAAAAAGAAGTAGATAGGGTTGTCCAAAAATAAGATATATTATATATTATGTATAAAATCATAAATTTTAAATAGAATTCTCGATTTTATTATACAGTGCTGTTCCAAATTGTCCCTCCCCCCTTTAACTTTTTAACAGATGAATATTTTGAAAATTCCAAAAGAGACCTTAAATAAGACAAAAAATACTATCTTTTGACCATCTTGTTTCACCGTAATTGTTTATTGTTTAACTTAGAAATGACGTCCTTAATCGTTGGATAAATTAACATAAAGTTTAATTAACACACTGTTCATACATACAAGGCGTTCGGGAAATTACTTTCGTAAATTTATTTAACGATTAGGACGTCATTTCCAAGAAAAAAATTCTTTACAACATCTATCGAAAACCTAATAGTTTTTGTAAAAAAAATATTTCATTTTTTGAGGATCTTTTTCTCGAAAACGAATCGATAAATTTAAAATCTAATTACAGCACTAAATGCAGTTTTGGAAGACCTTCAATTTGAGGTCCCAATTGACCCATGGTTCCATTTTAAAAAAATGGCCCTTTTGGCTTCACAGTCAAACAATAAACATTTACGGTAAAACAAGATGGTCAAAAGATAGTATTTCTTGTCTTATTTAAGGTCTCTTTTGGAATTTTGAAAATATTCTTCTCTTAAAAAGTTAAAGGGGGGGGGGGCAATTTAGAACAGCACTGTATATTGTGATCAAGAGAGTAAATTAAACAACTTTCCTATTTAATATCATTTCTAAAAATGCCAATTAAATTTCCGATTTATATAAAGTATCTTATTTGAAGAGTACTCTGCACACTCCCATTGATTTAACATCAAAATATAACAATCAAAAAATAAAAATTAACGTGTGTGAGTAATTTTCCGAAAAACAAATCCATAAATTTCATTATGATATATTAATATGTATGTACATTTCAATCGTAAGTTGTTCGAAAGCTGTTAAGTATAGGTATAGGATACGATACATGAAACAGAAATAGAATTTGAAGAATTAAAAAATAAAATATTATTAAACCTACATATTCCCATTTGACAAAAAAGAAGTTGATGGTTGTAACTTGTTTTTGGGTCACTCCGTATACATAAATTTACCATTAAAAAAACTGCAACAAAAAATAAAAATGGACGGATCTCAGCATTTTTGCAAAAAAAACCTGCTTTTTAATTGAATTTATTCCATACATTTGTCGCCCACTGTACAGGGTGTCCGGGTTTTTGTAGCAGGATGTTAATCTCGTATTCTATACATAAAAATAATTTTAGTTTGCTATATAAACTATATTCAAGAAATGCTTTGTTAAGAAAATACGGGGTATTCAAATTTTATATTTTTTTCAATCTATCTTTTAGGCTAGGCTCTCACATGCAATTTTTAGTCGTGCAACTAGTTGCGCAATAGTTTGATTTCCTAAAAATTGAAGCCCGCTGACATACGCAACCAAATAGTTTAGTTTGTCATTAATAAATTAATTAATTAATTGTCCTTTTAATAAACGTTCGGATATAAATGGATGAACCTAAAATTTCCTTTTTCTTTGTTTTCTTCGCCTTAAAATTTCGAGCGCACACACAATAGCAACTTCGTCAAAATCCATCTTAAAAGTTGAATGAAATTTTGGAATTGTTACTGTCATTAATGACAAACTAAACTATTTGGTTGCGTATATCAGCGGGCTTCAATTTTTAGGAAATCAAACTATTGCGCAACTAGTTGCATGACTAAAAATTGCATGTGAGCGCCTAGCCTTATAGCTCCCAAAGTTTTTGAGATATTTAGTTCAAATTTTGAGTATAAGTTACCCTTTCTTTTGCCAATTTAACATTCTAAAATTAAGTACTATGTAGTGCACTACAAAAAAGTTTTGGACGATAAAGTGGAACTCCAAAAAAATATCACTCTGTAGATTTTCACAATTATCTAGTATTATCTGATCATGTAGATCCTAAAGGGTAACTTATGCTCAAAATTTGAGGAAAATATCCAAAAACTCTGGTAGCTTTAAAAGATAAATTAAAAAAAAATATAAAACTTCAACACCCCGTATGTCCTTAATAAAGCAATTCTCGAACATAGTTTATATAGCAAAGTAATATTATTTTTATGCCTAGAATATACGTGGTTAAAGTCCTGTTATAAAAAAACCTGGACACCCTGTATATGTAATGTGAAAGATATTTCAAATTAAGCATTGAAACTAATTAGCATAGACCATAAAATTTAAAAAAAATTAAAAATATAAAATAAAAACTTCGTTCTAATTACTTATAAAAGTACTAAATTTCACGTGTAATATCTTTTAACTATGTAATTTATTAAATTAATGTGACTAGAACTAAAATGAGATGCATAAAAACCCTATTTGAAAGAATAGTTTCTAGAATGATGTATGTTTTATTATAAAAGAAAGACAAAATATCACGAAAAAGGGAGGCTTCAATATGAAAAAAACTCACCCATTAATCATAATGTAACATTTCTGGTTTATATTGTTGTGTATTTTTAACACAACATCATAACACAATAGCATAAATGTTAAAAAACATGCTTTACCTTGCTGTGCCTGTATATGTATGTATAAGCTTGATTTGTACGAGAGTTTTCCCAAAAAATATATCATTGATATTTCACGGATTTTTTTCAATTGTAGAAACGCAGTGTGTATTAACTTTAGTTTTATGAGAAGTTCGTATATACTGAAGAACTTTCAAATTACTTGTTGAATTTTGATTGAATCGTTCTGATTAGTATTAAAATAACAATAAATTTATATAATTCTTTTGATCTCTGAGTACTTTGTATAAGTTTCGGTTCAACAACAAATAATAATTTGCAACTCTAATAATAGATACGTATTTCATCTTTAATAGGTTCCTTCATAATTGTCTGCATTTTTCCAATATGAAAATAAACTTAACGTAGCGGACAGGTTGCGATTTGATTATTCATTACATAAACGTGCCACCAAACATGCGAAAAATTGAAATATTTCCATACTTTTTCTTCTCGTAATAAAGCTATGCTGTAAAGGTCGTTATATCGCCCCTTCCATGAATGCGAACATTTTTCTCCACTTTTTTACAAAATTGATATTAAGCACGCGTCACGCACGTTTATTTCTCCCTTATAACTCTGATTAAAATAACTCAAGGTGGTCAGGAGTCCGAACCCTTTTTGGATAATCGTAGATAAACTATGTTTTATAGGCAATTTTGCAAAATCACAATAATGATCGTGGTTTTATATGTATGTATGTGGCAAGCCAGTTGAAAGTAATAGGCCGGAACTATTTCGCTTTTTCTCTAACTGTAATTGTATGGAAGTATGGAAGAATATTGTGTATGCGCAATAAGATTAGTTTTCTATTAGATCTGCTTGATTTGTGGTAGAATTGGAGTGTGTGCTAAATAGAGAATTTTATTACGAATACGATTGTTTTGGAAAGTTGCGCAAATAACTGTGAAAGGATATTAAATCTGGTTACGTTATGAAGAACGAATTTACTTTACCTGTTTTCTAGATGATAATTTGTTAAGAAAATGTTATTCACTTCCTATTCATCAAATGGAAGAACACTTTATTTTTGACTAATTATAAGACGTGTGAAATTTATTCATTTATTTTAATTCCGCATAATTCCTCGTACTGCGAAGAATATTTCTTATTTCCGTTGTCTGTTTGTTTCATTTTTATTCTTTTCTTCAATAAAATATTTGCAATTTTTTTAATTAAAATACAATTTGTTCGCAAATTACGTTCATAGACTTTCTATATGTTATCTTCTGAAATCACTATTGAAAAGTGACAGCCTTTCTCTCTTATGATATTCTCGTCAATACGGTATGTACTATATAATGACAGACTATTTTATACTAACGAATAATTTTATGTTTTCTCTTTTTTATTCTTTATAACATACAGAGCAATTTTGGAAAATCACTATCTTCTATGTTCCTTTTTCGCAATTGAATATGAGGAGTTCCAAATCAATACGCAGTATTATTTAAAATGTCAATTTTGAGAAAATAAATAAATATTAGTATTAAGCTTATACATGGTGGACCAAGAAACTATGGTAGTAATAAGTAATGTTTTAATGAACTGACGGATGTGGGGAAACACGTAACGTACAAAATTTATGTATTTTTTTCCTTCTTTTTAATTGTAAATATTATTTACAATCAAATAAAGCAAAAAAAATATATGAAATTTTTGTCGTTGATTTGCATCATTATATGAAGAATCGCTTTACCTAAAAAACTAATTTTTTCCCCCATAAGGGTATGGATTAAATGGCCATTGTATGTTCCGACATCATATCCTACAGCCCAGTATCGTTCATAGTTATACCAACTAAATAATTTTTTCTTGCATAGGGATCCTCAATCCTTCGCATCTTTTCCAATTAAATTTCTCTTGTTAACAAGCATGCTTTTAGTACCATGAAGAATTTCACTACAAAAACTACCACTTTTTTTTTATTAGAGCTTATGGAAGTACCTTCTTCCTTCTGTGCGATCACAACAATTTTGTTCTTTTTCGGTTTCAACACCTTCTGCCATAAACTCTTTGTATTACTTTTCAGTGCTAAATTCATATAAAAAAATGCATTTTGTTCCTATTAAAAATATTGATGACAGTTTTCAAAAGAAATTCATCACTTTGACCAAAATCATATATTCAAGTACTGATCGCTACATCAAAGTGAAATTTAAAACTAGGGTCGGATACTACGAGGAGCAGATATTCTGTGGTTCCGTCATTGTAAGACCGAAATTTTATGGGATGAAATTATCCTGAAAACAACGTTATCTCTTGCAGTATAAAATAATTTATGAAATGAATAATTTCAAATTAAATATTAGATAAAATAAAAATTAATGATTAAAAAATAAATTATTTCCAATGTAATAATCGACAAATCCGGATTAAAGTTTTAGAATAAATTTCTATTTTACAGATTGATTCTTCTTATCGTGCCTAACATTTATATAATTGAGAAACATCCACAAAGTATTTCTATAGAAATTTTGAAGTATAAAGAAATAACTAATTAACTGATTCCAAAATTGTTGATTTTGTAACAAAGATTAATAGATATTATGAGTAGTTTTCAATCTGCAATAGTTTCCAGATTTAAGAAGATATCCGATTGGATTTATTAAGATTAAACAACAGTTTTCCTAAATTGCAAAAAGGATATTCCGGCACAGACCGCATAAGATAAACAGTAGTATATATCTTCCCAAATTGACATCGCCTCTTCTCTCTTCCGAAATGTAAATCTATCTTGAATTATTCATATAATTAAAATGAAGACTCGTCTTGGGCAGCTTCCTGCGATTTTCTCTCTATACCGTAAAGTTAAACGGATCGTACAATTACAATACGTGTTCCATCTTGGCTGCTAAACCACTTCATAATTGCATTTTAATATTTAACATTAATGCTATAACGAAACGCACATTTTATTAGAAAGGCACAATTCGAACTTTTGGTTGAATTTGGCGAAAAGCCAAAACCAACATCACGAAACTTTCCACATTCTACATAAGTGTTTAAAAGACTTTGTATAAAGAACATTATTATGCGGAAAAGTGATGAAAGTTGGATGCAGAAATACTCATCAAAATGGTGAGGACGGTTTTATTGTGTAGAATTTCAGGGTATTGTTTTAAGGAATTTAATATGGCATATAGAGAGTATATAAAAACATTTTAGATACCTACTGTCCAATTTTACAAATAGTCTGTAATGTATCTGCAGTATGTAAACTATACCAAAGTTATATTTCTTAGATATGAGTACATATAGGGTAATTTTCATATTTCAGGTATATATTCAGTAACCCGAAATAATTATTAAAGTTCCTATAAACATGGGATCTATTCTGAACTATTACAAAAATATGGAGTAAGATAAAAATTGTTGTTAAATTAATTAAAGTATAATGTAATTAAATTTTTTTAATATTTTGCTACTCTCTGATTCGGGAAACGACGCTGATACTCGGTGACTGCCTGAATTGAGCTTCCGTTGCAAAACCCATAGACAAATATCATATTTGCATATTCATGATGAGAAAATGTGGCAGCCATGATCAATTATGAAAAAATAAAATACTCAACTCAATTTGACAATAAAAACTGCATAGCCAGACATGGCTTCGATCGTTGTTGCTAATAATAATCAACAATTGCAAGATGGCAATTTACCGATGGTGATCTGATCTTACATCCGTATTTTTATAATGATTGCAAATACGATCTATATTAAATATAGATCATAAAAATTCCTATAAATCTTATAGAAATTTTTATGTTTATTTTGCATTACCGACTACGTGTCTAATATATTCTCCTCAATCACCCTGTACAAGGTGGTTTAATTTTCACTTTATATTTATGAATATTTTTTTAATATTGTATATTAATAGTCTGCAACCTCTTTTACGACTAGAACATATTTTAGAACTTTCAGAAGAGAGTTTAATGAACCGTAGACCATTTTTTAATCAAAATTAATTTCGTATAAGCGTGTTGGTTTAATTTTTCAAAACAGTATTCAGAAAATTAAAGACGAGCTAAAATATGATTAAATCTTACACTTGATTCCATTTAACAAATACATATTACAACTTACAAGTACTTTAGTAATTTAGAGAAACGGAAAATGATAATTTTAAAGACATTTTAAAAGATTATTCCATATTTCACATCGGAGGTAGTGAAAAACATTTTATTAGGAACCTAAATACAATGAAAATAGAAAATGGCAATTTTCCAAATCACTGTATGCATGTCCGTTTTAGAAATCCGGGGAGGATTGAATTTTGCGGAATTGTTTGTTTCTCTAAAATTGAAGAGGTAGGTGTACTATTCGTTTTTTTTCTATTTCTGGCATTTTTTCTAGTAAATAGTACAATTCCAAATATCAAAATGGTTAGAAACCTATTAAAATTCCAATTATGAAAATTTACATAAATTTTGTGTTCGATCACGTAATATTATGCATTGATAACATTAGTTTATTTGACAGCGCGAATAACATATATGCGCTAAAGTATAAGAACACTGGTATTTCATCATAAAAATATTGATATGTAGTTATGTCCAATTTAAACTACGCTTAAAAGTTATCTGCTGTGTTAAATGTATGATGGGGCAAGCGGCGATGTGATTTATATTTGATTTGCTTACTTTTGTTATTTCCTTGGAATAAGTTAATAATGAGAAGCTCCTCTATTTCTGTATGGCAGATTTCGTCTATCTGAAACTAATGATAGATTTTGTTAGTTATCTTGTTAGTTATTACCGTTTTATAGCCATTTTAAATTGATATTACCGTGTAGGTTTTATGGAAAAGAAATGTATGTTAATTCATTAAAAAAAAATTAACAAAGATTCATATGCTTTAAATGAATATGTTGTAGTCACTTAATGAAATTCGTCTTTTCACGGAAAGCCTGAGCATTTGTATGCTAAACTTGTAGCTAATTTCCTTTGTCTAATTTTTTTTTTTGCGATACCAAGCCACATCATACCTTACTTAGGAAACTATTAAGGGTTGGTAAAGTTTGGCAACAAATGCTTAGACTTTTGATGAAAAGACGAATTTTATCAAGTGATTATGACATATATAAATTAATATTGTAATCGATGTTGAATTTTTTAATCATAGGTACAAAATACCATATATCTATACAAGAAATATTTAACATATAATGTAATTCTTTGAT